>VUJU01000588.1:11274-28617 GCA_009835225.1 Aphis craccivora | reverse complement strand
AGTATGAAGTTTGTACATTAGCTGCTTTGCTGCACCGAGCAGCTGATATGGTTCAGCCACCGACGTTAAAAGAAACGAAATTCCTTTTGCCCAAACCAGCAATCATGCAAAATGAAGTGAATCCTCAGCAGCTGGTACAAATGGTTCAAAACAATTGGCCGCAAATCGAAACACTACACAGCGTGGAAGCTAAAGCTCAATTTTTAGGTAAGTCATCAGTATAATATTAATCAAATTCTTGAGTTGTTTGTCACGAAATCTCAAATTTGACAGCCTAAATCACTGAATTATATTTGATTTTACTATTTTATTAATTATTGAACTTGCATAAGATCATATGTTTTTAATTATTATTATTTTTTTTTAAGTTTTAAGAACTATCATAAAAAAACTTAAGAATTAATTGTATACATTTAAATAACATCGATTAATGTTTTAAGTCATAAAACAATGCTGTACAATAAAATTTTTAATAATGAGATGATTTACATACCTAGTTTATTATAATTTTATTTTCATTTTATTAAATTTATTTTATGTAACACAACGTCTATGACCTGCAATTCAAAACACATTTTCTACCAAATTTAGTATACCTAATTTATTTTAAATAAGTATATAGGTATGCTTAATATATGTAAAGCATATTATTATAATGTATTAACATACTATGTTGATATACTGATAAGAATAAATGCATAATTTGATATGTATTTGTTACATGTTTAATAAATTTCTTGTTTTATTTTAGTACATATAAATTCGCTCTCTGTAATAAACTGCGTCAACAATAAAATATTTAAGTGAGATTACGTATGTACAGTATTGTTTTACTACATATTAATGGCCACGCTGTACCTAATTTCTGACAAAGCCCACCGAATGCGTTTTATGTGATTACACGATACTTAACTACAGTTTTTTTTTTTTTTTTATTATTTCAAAACTTTCAAGAAACTAATACGGTAAACTCATTGCTTGTATACAAGCCAATATATTGTGTATCTTAACTGCATTTTCAAGTCTTATTTTGAACTTTAGATTCTATGTCTTTTTTTTTTTGCATTCCATCAGTATTATGTTTCAACCTTTTTGTTTCCGTTACCTATATGTTAAAGGCGAAATATCGATGGTTTAACCATAGATATTAAAATTTTAAATATATTGTCATTTCTTACTTATTGTTCATTAAAACTGTGTTATTTCATAAAATGTAGATTGCGGTTTACTGGATGGTTCAAAAAAATCGATTATTTCGTGATTTTAAATTTACATAATTTTTTTAATATTATTCATAATTTTTATTTATTTCCATCACTGTTATCGTAGAAAATCGATTAAAATAAATATTATCTCTCTTTTAATATTTTTAACTTGCGAGATGAACGTTGGACATATTTTTCACCATGTTTATGTTAGTGTATTTATCATCTGAATTTTTTTATGTAATATACATAATAAAATCTTATAATAAATTCAACTAAAATGAATAATATTAAAAAAAAAAAACATTGATTAGCATACAAATAAATCTACTAAATTAAAATTATCAATACTCAGAACTCTAATGTTACTATAATATGAATAGGATTTAGATTCATTTGTAATATACATTATAAAATACACTATTAAATTATAACATTTAAATATCAAATACTGCGATTTATTATAAATACAAGAATTATAAATTATTATAATATAACAAGTTACCTATTTTCAGTTTAAATAATTACCTATAGATACGAATTTTAATATACCATTACATTTATTTTATTAAAACTCACTCAACGTCTTACTATTTTATTGCATGTACTTAAATGTTGCACATTCCCTAGAAGATAAATCGTAATGACAATTTTTAAACACAGTATGTTTTTGGTTAGTCTGTAATTTTTAACTGTCTCAGCTAACAGATCATCACAGTTAAAAGTTTTTAAACATACTATAAAATGTGAAATGTTCATGTATACTGTTGAAATATGAATAAATATGCATTATATTTGAACTTTGAAGTACGCAAAAATATGCAAAGCGAAAAATATGATACTCGTTTCAAATGTTTCAATATGACAAGATTTATTGACATAACTTCCTAAAATTCAAATTTTGATGCTGAGAAAAATCCTACCTACTTATAATTTACAACGTTTGTCATTCTAAAACTTGCCGCTGTAGGTCCCTTAAAAAAAAATAAATTAACATAATTGTGTGACTTTGCGAGTGCCTATTTCATTAATTAATAATTTGAATTATAAATACTTTTATTATGTAATAACTAATAACAATTTTTTATTTTGTACATTTTCGACAGAAATATTAAGCAAATGGCCGCTGTTTGGATCCAGCTTCTTTGCGGTCAAACGCAGTGGAGATCAACAGATATTAGCCCTGAACAGAACCGGTGTCCATTTCCTTCACATTGTTACCCATGTGAGTAGACGACTCCGAGTTGAATAAACGGACAAAATCTTTTATATCCTAGTACATACAATGACTGAAATTATAATTATTCGACAACGTTTACGTGTTTTTAGAAAACCTTATCAACAGTGCCATTTAGTGAGGTGATATCGACTAGGAAAGTGAGAGCTGGCGAAGGGGCCACTCTCTACTTAGAGCTCAAATGCGGTAACCTGTTCCAGCAACGGGTGGCTAGACTACAAACTGACCAGGCTCACGAAATTGCTCGGCTCGTCAGACAATACATAACCATGCACCGACGTGAGTTTCTTTAATAGTAGGTACATGTGTAATTAATAATTCGTCTCCGACACATGTATCTACAATATAATAGTGTCGTTTGACAATAACTTTTTGTGTTATACACCTCACGGTCGAATATTGGTATGAACTGATATGCGTTGATACATACCGTGGTTTTATTGAATACTATCTGGTTTTATTTATTTTTGAAATATATACTTTCTATTTTTTCTTCCAAAAACATTTTAAGTTTCGCTTGATTTTATTATGATGAGTATCGCACGTCGTGTAACAACTTGACATAATTTACATAATAAAACAATAACCATTGACGGTCGGTAAAATGTTTGAATTAAAAACTAAAAAATAATTTCACTTTAATCAATGTGATGCGTAATCCATTTATATAAATTAATGTATCATAATATTTTTAGCTTTGCTCTAGATTTAAAATTAACAACCATGTTTTTTTATTATTAATTTATTGTGTTCGTCCATTCCAATATTGGATTTGCTTCTTTACTTTTTACTACAATTTTGTTTTTTATATTTATAAACATTTTATTTTAATACAATAACCTCTATATTATCAACGTAAAGTCAATAATAATATTATTAAAATAAATAATACAAAATTCATTATCAGCAGAAAGTAAAATTAACGAAAAAGTATTATGTGATACGTGAAAACTAAAAATATAACATTTTTAACGAATTTAATCCACTTGTAAAACTGAGTTTTTAAAACATAGTTTTCTCAAATCGTTATAAGCATCTAATAATATTTAGCATTACTAACATGTTCAAACGTATATTATTTTATTTTTAGATAATTCCGGTGGTCATTGATACAACAACAACACATTGAAGAATGAAAAACATTTTTAAGTTGTGCTCAAACTAAGTATAGTGTGGTAATATAGGTTTAATCCAGATCCGCATTGTTCAATAAAATAAACTCTTGTGAATAATATCATTTTTGGTACTGAAAAAGGGTAACGTAGGTACTTATTAATTTCAACAGAAATTTTTATAGTCAATTTTAAAAATAAACAGGCCAAATACAAAAGTTAAGACTAAATTATTATACTTATTGATACAAAAATGATTACCTAGTTGTGCGTAATATTAAATAATCATAGAATAATTATTTAAATTTATTTATTATTATTATATATATATATTTTTTTTGTTTCATAAAATAAATCAATTTATATTAAATTACATAAAAGTTATTTATACATGTTTAATATAATATATATGTTGTTTTAATTTTTTTACCATTTACAATAAAATTGAATAGTATATTATCATATTTCAATTTTACAGTGTCGTATTATTTTATAACATTACCTCAAAATTCTAAAATTATACCTTTATATAGTGCATATAATACTTAATCTACTTTTTAGTTATTGATCAGAAATTATTCAATGATATGGGTGTTATAAATACATTTGCACACTCGAAAATGAATTATTTTACAGTTGTGGAATAAAAACAAAAATGTGAATACTGTACAACAAGTACCTTTTGAATGTTTTGTATATAAATAAGCCCTATGGCTGGTTATAAAGATCATTGTTATCAAAACTACAAAGTATAAATAACATAATATTATATTACTATTTATTATTTTTTATAAGTATAAACTGTGTTCGTTTATGTTTTTGTTACAATTTTTCCGAGTGTTAAAATGTCAAAATTTGATCAAAACCATTTGGTTTCATGTGTCGTATTCAAACCAACATAAATTATAAATCCTTCGCATGTTTAAATTTCCTGTATCTTTATCAACTAGTTTTTGTTTTTTTAATTCGTCCTCGGGCTATTCTAACTGTAACTCGACCTTTCCAAATTCGTGTCATTAAGCACTAAACAGTTTAAACACATACAAAGTTAATCGAAGATATTCAAATTAAGGTCATGTATTTTAGCAAATAATTTCATAATAATTATACAAAATACCTAGCCGTCACGTCGAGCGCCATTAATTACTTTTGTACTATCGACAATTTTTTACGAATATTGAAATTATTATTATTAATCCTTTATCATGTCCAGTTATAATATACTTTATAGTTTCTCAACTATTTATTATTGATAATTTCTTCTGTAGAATTTTCAGCTTTGTCAATATCAGTATAAATACAAATATAAAATCTGTATAATTTTTTAAAGTCATTGTATATTTAATAAACTAATTCATACAATATATGGTACAGATCCGTTAACATTATTTTTCAGAGATGTAAACTACATTAAATTGTTTTTTTTTCCTTAATAATATCAAAAAATAATATATTTTGATTTTCTTCAAGCACCAAATTGTATCGTTTTTGTATAAATATTTTATTTCATACATTTTTTCTTTACTTTCAAATTTAATTTTATCTTGCGTTTCAGATGTTTTATATAATTTATACTGGCTTAGGAATATTCCGTTACGAGGTATAGTATTACGGACAGAAAATCGAAACTAAATATTAATTCTAAAACATCTCCACTCTCTTCTATAGCACTTTGCAGAGTAAAATTAATATAATTTTGTAATAATGAAGTATACATATTAATTTTTAAAATTTACTAAATCAGTTATTGTATTAGTCACAACTCACACTGTTAAAAATCAATTAATTTAACCTGTCTTTAGATTTAAAAATAAATATTTAAGAAAAACTTAGAGGACAATTTAACAATGTGTTATTGAAAATGATTTTATCCATGAGTAAACTAAAAACATTAAAAATTACTAAAATAGTTTAAAAATTTTACTCATATTGGGAACTAAGCTAAAATCCAATATTGGACTTTACTATTAAACTCAGAATCAACTTGTAATACATTTTAAGTAGGTATTAAAAAACGGTAATTTGTTTTCACGAAAATATTTTTCACATTGTGAATTGCATGTCTTACAAATTTTTATTTTTATGTTTAGTCATAAAATACATTTTACGTTTCTTAAGAAAATTTTGATTGTTATTATAATAACTAGTAGTTATATATAGTATTTCCCAAAACACTGTCCATGAAAATGTTCGATGATAATTTATCTTTAAGTACTTCTGCTTATGAATTTAGCCTTATTTATTGTCACTTACTAAACTAAATTCTAAATAATTTCCTATTCCAAGTAAATGAATGAATAGGTGCGTGACCACTAATTCGGGTTACACGAATTTTTCAAAGGTCTCTTGTAGTATACCATCAATCATTTTTAAATTTTACTCAGATAGAGTACTTTTAAGAAATAATTATAACTATTTTATGAAATTAAAAAATGAAAAGAAAATCAGTGGAATATATGGCCTCATTTCCGGTTTTAACAATATATTTTTTTTCATTTAATTATACTTAACTGTAGAAAACAATAACATTTTCTATCTTATGTATATATTCGTGTACTCATATTTAATCGATTATTCATTTTACTATTGTTCAAAAGAAAAATGTTACATCTTATATATAATGTAATTATTTTCTTTTTATACCTTAATAAATACTTTGTATTATTATTATAATTTATGTTTTCCTATATACTTTTGATTTAATCTTTATACTATACCACTTCTCAATTCATTCAATTTAATCAATTTTTGAAAATATATTTTTTAGTACATCCTACTTCGCATTTTTTAGTTAATAGCCTATTATCTGTTATATTTAATCACTTGTGTTCTTATTTCTTTATTATTGATTCAAAAAAATTATATATTTTCATTATATTGTTATTCATGTTTTCGGCATATTTTCATTTGTATTTGCTCATATTTCATAATAAATACTACTAAGTTATAATAGTATTATTGTTTGTAAAATTCGTATACATTATTATAATATATATATACCTATTATACCTATATATTTTAATAATGCATTATATAATCCTGTATTCCTGTCCCTGATTATTATGTTTTAATATACTCATTATTTTCTATAAGCATACATTCCTTATACATTTAACTCGTCTCTGAATAACATAATAGCCTTGTCATACCTCATTTTTTATACTTTTATATTGATAAAATATGTTTATAATATATATACTATTACAAGTTACAACGGATTAGTAACAAGAGCTTTGAATTTTTCGAAGTATATATATATATATATGTTAGGACGTCATTACACTAATACAATTAGCTATAGATTTTGATATGTCTTTTTTTTAGTCAAATTAAAATAATAATTTAATGGGTAGAATCGGTAGAATAATTATTTTGTTTTTTATCATTGATGCCTATAGATTTAACATGAAATATAAATATACAGGTAATAAGTTTTATTAGTGTAATATACTTTTGCCTTTTCAGCTTTGAATGTTAAATTCATTAATAATGTTTATTACGAAATTCCAGACTACCAAACCACAATCACTTAGGTACCATTCACAATTACGCTACGCTATATTTTGGTCGTTGAATCATAAAAACATCAAAAAACGTATCCAACATAATTTAGACAAACGTAAAGTTAGAAAGGAAAGTTTAAAATGAGTCGTTGTCATTGTCGTAAACCCAGAATTACATGAATTTCCATAAAGACGGAGCAACGAAGTGAAATGTGAGATAAAACGAATATTTAATTTCGCATTTTACCGTATCCCTCTAAAACAAATGTTAACTTATTATAGGTATGCGTTATATTATTACAGTGTATATAATATAGAAACAAAGTCCGGTTCAGACTTCATATTATACTCTTTTATAAAACTTAAACGTGTGCTCACTGAGTAGGTATACATAACAACATATTATTATAATGATAGTTCCTATAATATTCATAGCGTTTCGATATCGACGAGATATTTTCTGCAATTCAACGGTAAATGCGTAGTTGACTTCGTCATGATACCATAGTATGCATATTATACATACTAGTACTTGTTGTGCGAAACATTATATTCTGACTACAGTGAGGGTCGAGGGAGCAATTTCAACGAAAACATTGAGGGCGCTGAAACCCTCACTTTGTTCAACTGTTCATTTGATCACGGATTATACAATGAACAATTTCGCCTCCCCTCGCAACCAATTCAATAATCATAAATAATAATTTAATAATGGCTTAGTACTCAGTACTACATAATAATAATGTATTTACACGGAATAAAAACTATAAATTAAATAACTAACCATCATCCATGGCATCTATATTATGAGGGTTCTGATTTCAAAATTGGCAAAGTGCTAAGCACACCCAAGCCTCCGTCCATATCGTGACTGCTATAGCGATTATCTATATCCTATATTGATATATGTCGATCGAATATACTATATTATAATATGTAACGGTGAAGTGCACAATTATACATGGGCGCTCATGATGGGTATTGTTTTAGGAGGGATCAAAATAAAAAAACTCTCAAATTTAAGGTAATAAAGATAATCATAATATTATGGTAATATCTATTGAGCTACAAGTTTTAAATATTTTTTGTCCAGGGGGGGGGGGCAAGTGCCCTATCTTGCCCCTCTCGATGGGCGCCCGTGCAATTATATTATAGTCCTTTGGATGGACTGGACTTCTATTGAAAATAACGTTGTATAAATAGTAAATAGGATAAACGTGACACTAGTGATAAATGGGAGAAAAAACACGACAAAAACCGTCATTTTGACGTGGCAGAAAACGAATAAATATCCATCTTCGTACACACGAAACAAGTTTTTTTAATGCGCCACCCGTAAGAAAGTAACGAGCCCTGACTACTATATTATGTACTTATAGTAGAAAATATTATTATTATTGGTATATTATTGTGTCCGCCGCTTTGAATCCAAATGCAAACGGACAAATTTCTCTTTCTCCGATTCATGTATACCGTATATACTGTATATATATTATATATACAGACTCGACACAATATATATTGTGTTCATGTGTACACATTATATATTATTATCGTGTCCGTTTGGTATTATAATAATAACGTCTTCAAATTCCATGCTTCCGAAACTCGTCAGCCTACGCAGACTGTCAATTTTCATTAGACAAAAATTCCTAAAATTATATATATATCGTTTTGCTGAATTGATATCATCTAAGATGTTTAATATGTCGTTTGCAGAGTGTTCCTAATTTAATATAATATATCGTTTGGCTGAAATGCTTATGAATACCTAACGTATCTAATACATTTCCCATTTTTGGAGACTTATTATTAGTATTTTAACATGTATGATTAAAAATATATGTTCTTGAACACAATTTATATAATTTTCGATTTAACATACTGTTAATTATTTAAAATGTAACTTCCAAAATTAAAATATTGTAAAAAAAAAAGAACGTACAAACACAGATTTTTTTCAAAAAGCTTTAAATTTTATATTATTATGTCAATTCACAGTATTATTGAAGCTAACAACATAAAATTAGAAAATAAATTTAAAAAATAATAATTAATTATAATTAGCTGAACACAAACTTAGAAAATAGAAAATCCTCTTAAATAATATATAGATTCACCCAAACAAACTGTAAATTTCTTGCCCCAAATTATTTACCTACCCTTATTCAGTTACATTTTAGATAATTTGCACAAATGAATTATGAACCCGACCCCCGTGAACCATCACGTAAGTAAATAACCGTAAGAAATATAAGCATAATATGTCGTGAACTAAGATCGTAGGTGATCGCAATAATCTACTATTGCTGTAATAAAAATATAACTAATAATATTGTAATGCATTTGACCCAATAACATACACAACCATGTCATATTCTCTAGCCGATACGTTTAATTTCAACTGTCATTTTCATTTATGTTTTGTTTATTAACATATCGCATCGTAAAAATATTGAGTTCACAGTTTAAAATAATTATATTATTTTGACTAAATGATATAATTTTAGAATAAAAATTATACTTTGGCTATTTTATGCGTATTAGCTAGAGATTAAATTCCACACACAATACTCTCCCATCACTTATTCACTGATATTATAACATTTTGCTTGATTAACTATTTTTAAGGAATTTTCTCTAAATTTTTTCAATCTCGTTTATTGACCTAGCCTGACCATAGATCCAAAATCAAATAACAAACGCTGTGTGTGTACTGTGTACTGCAATATATCATTTATTATTACCACCGGTTCGTACCGATAATGTATGTAATATAATTTTTAATACCACGCACAGTTCCAACGATCGAGGCCCGTGACCGATCTAGCCCGAGGAAGCGCGCGAGATTAACCGGCAAAGCACTTTCCCTGACATTGATTCGACCACATATTATAAGACGCGTGTTACTTTTAAGAAAATTCGAAACTATACGCGACCATGTTAAATTACATTTTACCAGCGCGTGCTAGCCATATCTAACAAGAACGAAAGTAACCGATTTCCGTGTGGGCGGTACAGGGATATTTTCGCTTTTAGACCAACACCTATATACATATACCTATTAAATAGGTAGTATGCGTTTATCGCACCCCAGTAATTATCGCATTTGCTGACTTTGTGTTGTTGCGTCTTTGTCGAGCAAAACTATCGCGTTATATAAACTATCGACACGGCGGTCTATACGACATTATTTTAATGACAGATATAGTTTCACTGGAACTCTTTTTTCTTTGAAAAACTATGTATCGTTTAAACGCCTGCCTGCTGTCATGCCTTATTATCATTTGTCATCCTTTCTAAACACATATAGGTACGCTTCGAGATAATATCACACCACCGTATGAGATGTATATGCTACAGCCATTTAAAAATATGCAAAACAAAACGCATTTAATCCGGGAAGCGAATCCGGTATTGAGCACTCGCGGTTTCGTTTTAGCCGCCTTGGCTGATATTTATTACATTTATTTATTATTATTATAGTATAGGTATAACGTGGGAACTATATTGCGATTTGGGCAGGTCATCATCATTTACAGGTGGGACGTGTAGTGAGGGTATGTCGTCTTTAAAAATTTTAAAGCGATTATTCACCGCATACTTTAAAATATAGTTACTGCAATTTATATGTGTTTCGTTCACCGCCGCCGCCAAGGCGTGATGTACACCGCACGTATTTTTGAAATATTGTCCTAGTTAAATAATAATTTATATTATTTGCAATATTTTTGGACTGCACTACTACATAGATATCAAGTTACATTTAAACGTTGTCTTGATATAGGTAATGTTGTACACATACGCTAAATTGCTGAGTCGGGCACATTGACTATAGTTTTATAAAAGTTAAAAAGTTAATTTTACAAGTAACCTAATAACTTATAGATAGATTAATTTTTCATTGCAATAGTTTATTTTTCTTCAGTTCTTTTAAAAAATATTATTTACACAACACAAAAAGTTAAAACCATAATAATATAAATCTATAAAAATTATATTTTATTAAATCATGTTTTGGACAATTATTATTTCTTAATTTTAATAACTGCCTTTATAAATTAAACACATCATTTACAATATAATATATAATATAATAATATAATAATAAATATATATATATATATATAATATATTTTCATTATAATCTACTATATTACTATAGTGACCAAAAAAAGTAATACTGTAAATAGGCTGTTTTTAATAGAATAGTGTTATAAAAAAAAAAAAAAACTAAAATACACCTAAACCGATTTAAAATTGGTATATATTAAGTTAAATTAAGAAGTATTCATTGTTTTCCATTTCAAAAAGTCTACTAATTATCAATTAAAAGAAAGAAAAATAAAATAAAATAAAATAATTACACTTATCAATTAATTACCATCAAATCGACAAATCATCACATATGTATAAAGTTTTCAATTTCCGCTGATAAATTATGGCTAACAGTGTGCGTAATTATAGATTTCGCTATTCATTTATCTGAGAATTATTAGTTAAGAAATATTTTTAATGTTAAATTATTTATTTATCAAATTGTAAAGTATAATTAATTAAAACACAACAATTACTAAATGTATGCAAATATAAATTTAATATTATCATTACCATCTGTATTTAATAATAAATACAAATATATTGAAATTAATTCATTTTTAAATTTTAATTTAGGTTCCATTCCTTTAAAGTAAAATAAAATATTGCTAGTAATTAAAAACTTATCCATTGATTGTATAACGATAATATAATGTTTTTTTATTTGTTTAGTTAATTAGTTTTTACTATTATTGGTTTTTCTAGTAAGAAAATAAGTACTTCAAAAGTTTTCAAAGAAGTTTACACTACAAATATAGTGTCAACCAGTGACTATAATTGGTACTTAAGAGATATTTTTTTTCGATTTTATGAATGGTTATCCTGTGAAAAAAAATTTAAAATGTACAACATTTTCAAACAAATCGATTTAAATAAAATTAATTATGCCATATATTTATAAAATTTAAATGCACAAGTTGAGATGACAAACTTAAGACAAACGCTCAACACTACGTATGATATCCCGTCTGGTTTTAGTTTTTAGTATTAATATTTCCTATTACATTATCTGCTTTTTTTTTTTTTTTGAAACATTTGCAGATGGCATTGGAAACTTTCTTTTCCAATACAAATGTCAGCGTTCAACAGCACATTACGACAAATTGTTACTGACAATTTACTTCAGTAGATGATGCTTATAGGAATATATTATTAACAAATATAGTTAAATCATTTGCAATATTATGTTGACGTATATCTAACCTTTAAACGAAAACGCACATTAATCAAGTATAATATATGCACAAGTGACATGAATTTGAAAGTTATTCCGTAAATATTTGCTGGTTCTTACTCTAAGAACAGAAAACAAAACAAAAATAATATAGCATGTATGCACAATATTGTAGACAGCACATTCTGCATGTTCTTAACATTAATATTTCAAACGATATTAATATTTCGGTTCATAATTGTTTAAGCACTTATACGAAAACTCTCAAATTCCACCTACCGCCACGATAAAGGGGAAAAACTGTTGAAACTTTTACTGTCAACGTTCGCACATTATGTTGAATATTATTAGACGCGTCGCTTTAGAATAAAATATTATTACGCTTGAATTTCTCGTCAATATAATATGGACTTTCTAATATATCTATTTACATATAATGACATCACCTGAATACAATATATAATAATGCTGTTGCATTTTATCAAGTAACTATTCAAAAACCAAAAAAAGAAACGTTTTAGTATAATTTCTCCATTATTACTAAAATTTAGTGGGTATATGTTGATATTGATAATGAGTCAGTATTTGATTAATTATAAAATATATGTTTCCCGAAATCTATATTTCGTTTTCTCGAAGCAAAAACAAATGTTAATACGGAGATGTCATTTGTATGGATAGTCTGCATGTTGCATACCAAATAAAATTATGAATTATAAAACGTAGTCCGTTTGTACTGAATACCTCATCAAAAACGTAATTTGAGTTTCTGATTCAATAAATGTCCAGATGAAATAAATTGAAACAAATGCCATCATTTCTTATAAATTATATATAAATATATAAAACTTTGGCGAAAATGCTGGTCAACTATATCATAACACAAAAATAAACTTCTTTGAAGTATCTTTCAAATAAAAATATAATATTATTACAAAAATAATACGTGTCATTCGAGAGATACTCCCCGTCTCGCATATTTACGAATATCTATGTTTTTAAATTGCATTAAGCGCTTAAAAACAAAACTGTATGCAAAATGAAAGCTTTAAGATCATTTTATTTTCTATTCTTTTTTATTATTTCTTATTATAAACAAAAAAGTACAAATTACAATTAGCGTATTGATCATTGTTAAAGATATTGGTCACTGCAGTAGAAGTCGTAATGACATAATTAATATAATTTACAATAAATAGTATTCGCATTGTGCATAAAGTATATAATCAATCTTAGCCGATATTTTAGAAACAAGTTTAAATGCAATAAAGACTATTCGTCCGATGTCTGGTCAGAATTAGATCAAAATTTGCACTCGAGAACCCTATTCATGTTTCAACTCATTAAAATAATAATATAATATGCACTGTAGCTATACGTAACATTAAATTTTACTATGGCAAAGATAATTTTATTAACTTTAACTGTACTATTATAGCCTATAGGAAGAGTAATATTTTTAGAATGTCAATTAACCCAAAATTCATATTCCAATTGATTTTCCATTCACTTAGAAATATTGGTACTGAAATAGACGTTATAAAAACCAACTAACGGAATTAGCGTCAAATAACTGATTTGCCTGGATGGAATCGAATAATTTTGATTTTTCTTAAACATAAAAGTTGTATAATACTTTGTGGAACATAAAAATTTTTCTTTTTAACATTTTACTAAAGCAAAATCCGCTACTGTTTTTCTTTGCAAGGTTTTATGTTTAAATTCTCATCATGAATGTTATTCGAATTATTCATGATTCGTAAAAAACTGTTTTGATTTTATTTTTGTTTTTATTTACAACTCTTTTCACTGGGTTTTTGTATAATAATTACTATTATATACCTATATTATATATATATATTGTTTTATTATTAAAAGCAAACAATTTAAATAAACACATAATAAAATTAAATAGTGTAATGTAGATAATATGTTTATACTCATAATTTATATTTCTTTTATAGAAAACAATATAAATACATTTATAATGTTAAGTTGAATAAAAACAATTAAATACTTATATTGTACAGTATTGTGTTAACTTAGGTAACTGTATATCTTGTATAAAAAAAATGTTATGATTTCCACTTTAAAAACAATGAGTACGAATAATTTACTTTGCATAAATACATAGTATTATATTATAATTTCGTTGGCATATGATAATTTTCATAAACACAAGGTTTAACTATTTGAGTGCAATAATTACATTTTAAATTACATATAACTGTTTGTTAAATACAGTTAATAATAATTGTGATATTTAAATTTAAATAATTGATATTAAAAATGCCTGTATATTAATAAATATAATATGTACCTATATATGAATGTATACTCATAGAACTGACTGAATTAAAACTATACTTCACAATACAATACATTATACTAATAATGAATATTCATTTGTAATGAATCCAGAATCGATATTGAATGAGTCATTATAATATTACAAGCTATATATTTGAATGCGTGGTACGTCATTTTTAACACTTGTAAAAGTAGTACCTATCATATTAAGTACAAAATATGAGATATTTCTTACTAATATAAAATAATATCTGGTTAAAAACTATTTCTATATATTTAAAAAAATTACAAAAATATCGTTTTCAAGTGTATATTATAATATTTAAGATTCATATTGCTGTGTTGATGACTCTAAATCGTTTTTGGAAAACAATATTTATTATTATAATTAAACGGTATAAATATTAAGCGACTACAATGTACATTGTACCTATAACTTTACAGACCTATAATATGAATTGTGGTGGTTTCACACACAAAACGATGGAATTTGTGGAATTTCTTAAATGCATCAAATTATTTTAAGTATAACTTTTTGTTTTGTTTTTAGATTTAATTTTTGTTAATACAAAATGTGTTATCGTATTTACGACTTGTTCATTATCATTTGAGAATACGAATAAAATATATACTATTATAATTGAAAGTGATGGGTTATCAAAAACGGATACCCAACAAAGAAAGTTGTTCATAAACTAATATGAAAAAGTATAATTTCGATTTGTTGTGGAAACAGTGTTGAACCACACAAGTTTCGCGGGAATTGATCTGTCAGTCATTAATTTCCAAACCGAATGCAAAAGTACTACAATGTACGAGCTAACTTCCCGGAACACGTATTCGAGTCACTAAGGGACCTCCACCTGTAACAATCTCTTTTCAAATCGCCAATTTCATTGAACCAAAACCTATATACATTAATAATATATTATCTTATTAATGATACCTATTTAGAATGTTCAATCGGGTCTCAACTTGTAAATAATTTTTTTATGATGAGAATAAACAGGAAAAAAATTATGTATATAACATGAGCTACGGTATAACCTAATATCTGCAAAATTCAAACAAAACTTGTTTTTATTGTGTACAATATTAAATTTAAACGCCTCGTTGCATAAATTAAAATCAAAACAACGTCTCTCGCGAACGGTGTACCCACTTTTTATTATGATACTTTTTTTTTTTTTGATTTATTTTTTAAATAGATATTTAATTTTAGAAATTCTTAATATTCCCATAGGAAATGGATGATGCAGTCATACAAATGTTGATACATAATAATAATATCAGCGAGACCGTTATATTTTTATTATGTACCTATTGTACCTACTCACGTGCCGTCGTGATTTGTTTTCACTACTGAACATCCTCATAAACTATAGACCGTCACACAGTTTCTTGAAAAATGACATTGTTATTATGGTAAACTATATACATCGATGTGAATCGATTCATTTTTTCAATTGGAGATAAATATATTAAATGGAAAAAAGGCCATTTCCCACATCGCCGCTATTAATAATTCGAAATAAATCCGTGCGCGTATTACATTTTATTACATTTTATTACGCATTGAGTTTTGATATGGTATCGTTCCGCCATAATAACAAAATTTCTTCCAGATTACCGCGCCTGTCTGCGATTATTGTTAGGCGACGTGATATATTATGTACAAGGTGATTCGTTTTATAGTAAACGACGATCATTACGCCCAAAAAATATTATAAAATATATAAAAATCAAATTTTGAACGAGTGATAAATTAGTTATAATTTATAAGTACTCAAAGTTAAGATGAAGAGAGTAGATGGGTAGTGGGCTGACATTTTGACATTTTTCGGGCCACTGTGCCATTAACCGCTATATACAACACTCATAAAAACTTTAAATATACTAAAAGCTAATAAGCTGCTCTTTTGAAATTTGATTTTTATACGACAAAACTTTCGGAAAAAATATTCTGTTTCGGAGAATTAAAATGTATGTTGTTGTCGTTCAAAAAAGTAAAAATTAAAAAATTATCGGATGACATATTTCTCGAGTCTAGTAGTAATACCGGCGAGTAAAGAAGCCGAATAAAAAGTAAAAAAAAAAAAAAAATTAAAAAATACATATCGTATTCTGTTATTCAACAACGGTCGGCAGGCCGGATTAGTGGAAATAAATTTTTATATATTTTTTTTTTCTAATCATACACGTTCACACTTAAATAGTATAAGTAATAATAATATATTACGATATATAGCCTACTGGCCCGGACCGACCGAGATGTGCCGCGCTTTCTCTTCAGATACACATTAGCCCGTCTGAGTCGCCGCATAGTCCGACTTGACGATCGCTGCACGTAAGTATACATACACGCTTACACTTAAACGTACCTTCGTGCGACGCGCAGGTGACCGTGAAACTGGTTTATGGTCCGGGGGCCGTCCACCCCGGGTAAATTACATTATAATATTATTATTTTACCTATATAATATACCCGTGTCGTGCCGTGACGGACGCGGTAGCCGTGACCTACAACGATCTCACAGGGAAACACTCCCCAACCCCCCCACCAACGCCTCGCCACGAACCGACACATCGCCAAGAGTGATCATTACGTTCACGAGTTCATTCAGAAAAACCGGACGACAGCCTGCGCCCATTTATACTGTGCACGTGTATATATTAATATATGCAAATATTATATACGTCGGCG
>VUJU01000588.1:0-11198 GCA_009835225.1 Aphis craccivora | reverse complement strand
ATGATGATGATGATGACGATGATAATTGGCAATAAAGACTCTCACTACGCGACGATGTCACATTATAATACGTCTACTTACACGGTGGCGGTCTCCGGCGCATAAAATATAACAATAATAAATGAAATGCGTATGATATTATTATAATATTATTGTACATCGGCAGCAATTTAATTTTTATTTATCATACGTGTATGAGGCCGAGTGGCATTTCAATCGAACGAATATTATATAGTAGTCGACTGTGAGCTGCAGCGACGGCGGCGGCGGCGGCGACGACGTTCAGGAATTTATTAATTACGATACGTCCACCAAGCGAGCGCGTTGTGTGCCCTTCGACGTCGGTCGCGAGCGCGTTTTTTTGTGGGTCACTGGGTCTGCCACAGTCCGGTGTCCGGAGGCCGGTCCATCGCCCCACTCTTTTTTTTCTTTCCACCCTCTCCCCCACCACCCTTCCACACCTGCGGGTAGGATTACGGTTCCGACGGACCATTCACGCCAAAAACGACTTTTCCGCCACTCCTCCCCCGTGCGTGTGTGCTTATCACAGGCCCCGGCTCTGCAGGATCAAATAGCATTATAATATTATTATTACCCATTACAATATTGTTTTAAATTTGTTACTCGTTTGATACCCATAGACGGTACCTGCGCATATTGGCAATGGAAAACGCGAAAAACGAAAGTCTACGACGAAATCGATTCAATAATATTCCAATTGGCGTTTTGAAAAATAAATGTACATTAATATTCCGCATACGAAATCACGGTGAAAGTATATAGGTAACGTATACATTACACCTATATAAATATAATGCCGACCAGTTTTGTCCGGACGACGTGGATGTCGCATTGGTTCGACGCGAAAAATCCCGATTGAAATGTTTGAACCCGAGAAAAATATACGGACCACCGTACCATATAATAGCAGTAGGTACGCATAGCGTATACTATATAACCTTTATTATAATATTATACCTACCACTTTATCGTTGTGTTAACGCGATAGGATTTGATATTAAATGTGTAAATTTTAATGTATTGAAACGTTCTGCTATTCATATTATAATGATGTGTTGTATACTTTTAAAACAGCACAACATTAAATAGTAGAACGCAAGATGTACGGATGAGTGAGTGTATTAAAAAAAAAAAACAATTTATAGTCGGCTTAGAGTAATTAGAACTTTGCTTACTACCCCAGATATACATGATTTTCGTACCCTCGCCCGGTTTTTAGGTACCTATGTAATACATTATGTTTAAAAAACATCTATTTTACTTATTGCAGAATTAATTAACACAGCAGTGTGTATTGTGTAAGAGCAAAGAAAATGATAAGTGGGTATGATACTACGATACAACCCATATGGGTATTAGGTGAAAAACAATGAGTAGGTATGTTATATGTATGTATTAACAATGAATATCGAAATAAGCTATTAATATTATCAAATACTCAATGTATTGATACATATATTTTAAGAAAAAGTACAAATAAATACCAAAGCTAAATTTTATTATTTTTTTCAGAAAAATATTATTTCGTTATAACTTATTCATGTTGATAACTGCGTATTACAAGTTAATGTTTAGTATAGTCATAGACTTTGAACGATTATCATTCCTAAACTATCTATGATGTGATTTAACATTTTTAAGAGTATTGAACGATTGTTCAGTTTGAGTTAATTAGTATAGCTTAACATAAAAACATTATTATGCAATAGTAATCTATAGAGTAACATTCAACAAATCATGATTTTTTATTAACTTACACAAATCTAATACTGATTTTATCTATATAATATTATCTGGCAAGCATTTAAAATAACCACCGAAATAAATACATTCATTAATAAAGTATATATGTAACTATATTGTTTTTACAATTCCCTGTTGGTCTCCTGAGTTAACCAAAAATTACTGCGAGTTAACCGATATTCGCTACATGCACATCATATACCCATTGGTCATTAACCATGTTCGTTATAATAATTGTTTAATTGATCATTTCATAAAATATGTAATTTAATTAAAAATGTTGTTGACACGTTGCTCGCTAAAATGTTCTGTATTCCTTCTCCTCCCGCCCCAAAAAAAAAAAAAAAAAAAAAAAAATGCTGTCCAGAGCAAAATCCACATCTTGCCCTAATGTCCCCTACGCTATTAAACTAGCTATGTAAAATGAATTATTAAAACTTAGTCACAACTTACAAAAATATTAAGACCGTAATAATAAAATATTATTCCCTATTGACCCAGAAACATGCATTTAGCTGTTTAACATTAATATCATCTAAAATACAGCTCATACAATTTAGAATTTAATGTATTTATTTATTTTTGACTTTTTGTGTTCGTAAGTAATATATTTTATGGCATAACAATTTTTACAATTTTTATGTTTTACAAACAATACATATTTTTATTGTTTAAGATAATGATAAAAATAAGTACTTAAAAGTAAAATATTTAAGTTTTTACTTTTTAGAATAACTTTTAGTGTCATTAGTTCAGCTGAATTCTTTATTTAATTCACAATTATTTTAAACCAGTAATTACTGTAATTGGATAGTTAAATTTTTTATAAATAAATTCATAGCCATTAAATATGAATCAGAAGAAAGAAGTAGCATATTGTATAGGACATCCTCGTTAGTATTTAATCTTAAATTCATTGTTAAATGATGTACACCTGAAACGTTGTTAATTTTTATTTGTAGCTTTTGTGGATAATAGCCTTTCATCATTATAATATTTTTCATCTCACAGTAAGATTTAAAAATATACATATTATGAAGAAGTTAGTACACTACTAGTTACAATAGTAATACCTAGCTTAAACTTATTACCAAAGTAAAATTAAACTAAAAACCAAAAATATTAAATGATTACAAATTACGAAAATGAATGCAGTTCTTAACACTACCTAATTTTCAAATCTAATTATAAATACCTCAAAAATAACTAAAGGCATATAACTTAATATATATATATATATGTTTGAAAACTAGAATAAGTAGTTGTTGTACAACGATAAATTTAGTTGTATTTATTAAAAGACAATATATAACTATTTGAATGTACACATAATTAATGATTAGAAACTAAATAATCTTAATTCAAGCGTGTGTGTATAGTAGTAAAATAACATTTTTGAATAACATAGGTTGTATTAACAGATATTCGTTTAGAAGTGTCAAGTTCAGACGTTGCAACGGATTGATGAAATAATATATTTTATGTATGTGTATGTCTTATTTATTTATAATAAAATATATAATATATTATATTATTTATTTATAATAAAATATATAATATATTATATTATATATTATACAACATATATTTGTAATATTCTATTAACGTTTTGTAAATTGTATCAATGGTACCACATTACACACAAACGTCAAAAACGAAGACTCTGCAAACGATGTTAAGTAAAAATACCAGCGATGAGGATAAATTCTGAAGTAGACGACATTTTTATCAAATGATTTCTTTTTGTGATACATAGTTTATATCGACACTCGCCTTGTATGTTTCTTTTGCCGTATGTTATATTACCTATATTTTATTTTAAATATAATATATCTAGTATATTACAACGTCGCGGTACGAGTGCCACGGTAGCACGTGGAACCGGTCCCGCGACGTCTTTCTTTCGGTTTCTTTTACCCGGTGATAGTTCCGTCAGATTATTACAGATAATTTTTATTTTTTACCCGATATTCTTTTTTCTTTTTCTTTTTTTGGGTCAAGGATGTCGGGACAAGTTCAACGTACTTATAAGGAACCTACTGGTGTAACTTACACACCGACGGTTGACTTCACTCTCTTGTGCGCTCGCTCGTGTATATGTGTGTGTGTTTAAATTAATAATAAATAATAATATTGTTTTAATCGAACGCTTGCGCACTCAACTCCGCGAGAGCGCGACGGCATCTCTGTAAAGACTAAAGACGACAACGGTCTGTGTTTATATTTTCATTATACGGTTGTTCGAGTTTGGTTTTTGAATGAAACCACCTCCAAAGGCCGTTAGTACTATCCAATCGATGTAGATTGTTACTTTAAATTAAAGCATTCTTGTAACACGCCCATTCTATCTATCTCATATATTTTATACGCCCGAGTTAGATATAATAAAATAATTTTAATATGACCTCCAGACCAATTCACCGACGAACATCATCAGCGCACTGCAACCCGTGACTTTCTCCCGTCTCGCCCATAAATAACGTTTTGGGCGATTTTTGTACTTCCACCGCGTTATAATAATATAAAGTACTCGTGTTTATTGTAATACAGTCCGGTGAATGTAAATTCCCACACGAGACACTTCAGGTAAAAATCACCGATACGTATTATTATTTACGTTTATAAATCTATATCTACACGAAAATTACAATACATTTCGGTAGTTACTATAAAACAAATTTCCTTACCAATTTATTTGGACTTCAGATACATAAAGTAATACATTTTTGTAGGCAATCATTTACCAGCTAGTATGTTTTGTGCGGAAACTTACAACCGTCAGCCCTATTCCAGCACACATAGTTGTTATTATAACATCATACACTGTCAGTGGCACTTTAAAGAGATGGACTCATCCTACCTCATACAGTATAATATTATAGTGCCTACTTTGTCAATAAACAAATTTAAATATAATTTTTTTTAATTGTACTAACCTAACCACTTATAGTTGATAAACAATAATTGCAGATTATATTATGTACTGTAACATTTATATTAAGACTTTCTTTAAAAATAATAATAATAGCAATACATGTCTTTTTGATTCGACCATCTTCACACGAGAAATTTTGGTTGTGGAATTGTATTATTGAAACTGTGATGTAGGTATTCATTTCTTAATGCTTGACGAACATCACTTAGTATCATATTATTATAGATAATGACTTCAGTACTTCACGTGCCACTACTGTGTTTAACGATAATCGACTCTGGTAGTTGATTGTTCTCGGAGTGCAGACGCAGCTAGCACGACTTTGGACAATAATAATTAACAGATCGAATCGTGATGACACTTTGTAGATATATTATATTTAATATACTCCGTATTGTAGTAAGTAGTCGAACTATATATAAAACGGAATGCATACCTAATAACCGTATGACTTTGTTCATTGTTTTTATGCTGTATAATATAAACTGATATCGAGGGCACAATATTTATCAGACTGCAGTTAATTTATTTAAAATATGATTATTTAAACGCTGTGTGTTCCGATAATGACGAAATCGAACTCTTCGCCATTGTATGGGACATGATAATATGTCTAAAACGATTAAACGCGGACAATATTTCGTTTATCTTTATACTGCTATTGTTTATTTTGATTTATGTTCGTCATTATATTATTATAATCATTGTTTATTTTCATGCTAATAACACTTGTTATAGTATATTGGCATACATTTATAATAATAATATTATACTGGTAGAAGTGATAAAAATTAATTGTCTGCAATAAATCAGTTATGAATTTCAATGATTTTATTTCGTAAATATCATTGTTTACATTTTTCATGATTGGGTAAAAAAAATTGTTCTACTGAGTTTGAATAAGTTGACGAAAATATGTTGCTGTATATTATATAGTATTTACCATATGGTTGTAATATAACAACAGTACCTAGATTTTATTATATGAAATCGTAATAAACAAAATCAATATCACTAACGTTGTGACATGATTGGTGATTTAACTCATTTTATATAAGTTTTCAACAATTATTACTGTGGACATTTTTTTGTGATATAAAACAAATAGGTACATAAAACAATTTTAATTATAAATGTTTCAAGCAATCCAATTATTATTAAATAATACCTAACTCGCAACCTATTACGCATACCATTAAAACATTTGAACAACTCCATTTAAGTGTATAATTTCAGTAAAACGATATCAATTATGTATTTGTGTACAATGTACATCGATGAACTTTTTTCGATTTAACAGACAAATATTCAAAGTTCGATTGGTTAAGTTAACAATATTTATAACACCAACAAATATCAAACAAAATTAAACATAATATATGTAATGTACTCATTAATCGCACAAATAACAATTTTATTAACTAACATAGATTCGTGAACCAATATACGTTTATAATATGGACTTATAAATGAATGTTTAATGCATTTATTTGAATGATGGTATGATACTATTGCATTAATCATAAAACGACCGCATCTCATTCGATGTGCAATATGTTCACATTCGTATTCAACAACGAGGGTGGCATATCGAAATCATAATAATTATTGCATATACTAATAACTGCATTATGTACAACGGAAACGTCATAAATGTTTGAATAATTGATAATTCGTTTCATTGTGTTTCATTTATCCGGCTTAAGGGCTTCACTGCGGATCTCGCTCGATAAAAATTATATTTTTCTCTTGAAATAAACTCGATACAAAAATGTAACTACCTACGGTGATTAAAGTCGGTTAGGGATATATTTTAGTTTCAAAGTCAATAATTAAGTTCGTAGAAATAACCTTGTTATTTTGTTTTATTTTATTTTTTAATTACAAGAGTATACACAAGTAGGCCAAATTGTATACCTACGTTCAAACTAAAACCATTTATCGGTTTTAATTTCATATGCATTAAGTAACTATGTACTAGCGCAATAAGCAGCTGAAACCTGTATTTAGAAAATAATACTATTTAGTTTAACATCGAAGAGAAAACGTCTCTATATGGGGCATATTTGTTATCGAGTAAAATAATATAATAGAAACTGATGAGAACCTAAAATATAATACCTAATAACAGTAATAACTTATTCGGTTATCGTCGGGTATGCCTATTTTTTAATATAATATATAATACGTTTATAAAAATGTTGTAATCCTAGCAGTAGTTACATCCTTGATAAATATTTGACTATATACAATAGTATACATATTACATAGGTATATTATATTACACATTACCAATAAATTCCTATTGAACAATATAGCCGACGGTAGTTTTTACCATTTTCACGTATTATAAAATCTTCTAGATACCTACGTAGCTGGTCCCGTTATATAGGACTAAACATAAATTTCATAACGACATCAAGAGCGTGATGAAAATTAAAAAAAAAAAAATTATTATTCAATATCCGTCATTAACATTCGTTAGACTTCTTTGTAGCCAAGTGAAGGACCTTTGAGACTATATAGCTCCCCTTCAATGATCTTTTTTTAACAGCGGTTTACTTTACTTATATAATTCAATAAGTATGGTTTTGCAAAGCAAGCATTGAGAACTATCAAAAGTGTTAGCAGTAGTTAAGAGTGTATTACACATTTTTCAACATGATGTTGATAAGTGAAGGACTAATCAAAAAAAAAAAAAAAAAGGTTTAATGACATTACTGAATTAGAAAAAAATATCAAGTGAACCGCTTAGTAATAATAGTGGACATTAATAACAATAAAAAAAATAAGTATCAAGTAAAGACTATATTGTGCATTTTTGTACTTTTTATACATTTTACAAAAATTCCCAGAAAATTGCAACTCGAGAGATGTTTGAAATAATTATTGCTTAAGTCTTACAGACTTTCAACTCATTACAGTAACGTAATTAACTGTATTTATTTAATTGAAGTTTGTGCTATAATATCATGTTATAATATTGCGTAATAAAATAATGGTTTTAAATATTATTATAGCGTGTTTTAACTATTTGCATAAAATCTAACACCACATTATAAAATGCTGAGCACGTCATTGCCATTGAATCAGTATTATTTTTATTTCTACTAATATTATAGTGGCCATTAAGTCATTCGCAGACACTGATTTACATCTATACGATACAACACCGTGAGCATGATAATTATTACAAGATATAGATGAATAATTGTGGTGATCAGTTATTGATTGAAGTATTAGCAGTTTATTCGGAAAATTAGCAGCGACAACGAATTGTATGGTAGGAGATCCCGCGATTTAGCGATTTTGTCAATGATTCTGAAGGCTTTGAATTTTCTATATGGCTTAGCGTGTACGTACAGACGTCAGTGAAAATATAATTAATGGAAACGGTGCTTTTATAAACGTTCGAAAACAATAATAATTTTGATCTCATCACGCGCGTACACACGTGAGACTGTGCCTACAGCGCGCATCTTGACATTTAATATCGTTGGTTGTGTGTACGAGTGCGCGTAACGTAATAATGTATGTCATCAGCCACACAGTTTTTGGCTTCAAAAGTTTCTCATCATCACGTTAAATCAAATTAGTTTACTTATAAATCTAAATCGGGTTCCGCGTCGTGCAAAAAAAAACTAAACGCTGTTAGTTTGTTTGTTTATTAATTAAACTTTTTTGCCCGTCTTTCTTTTAATTTTCAGTGAACCGTATGACATGCAGGTATACAGCGATATATTATAATAATATATATTATATATATATTTATAAATACCAACCTACGCGACACCGCATTAGAATGGATTAACATTTAATGACAAAAACTATTTTACACTAAATATTATACTACCTGCCCCTAATGTGATAAAATATTTACTACACTTTAGTATGTAGTATAGCCAGGTAATCGGCTCAATAAAAATTAAATTTTATTAGCGCGCGGTTGAAAGCCCGCGGCATTTGTACGAAAATGTAAAACTTTCTCATGAATATTACTTTTATACTTAAAAGAATAAAAAAAAAAAAAAAAAAAAAAGAAAGAATAAACCACGTTCGTAATAATTATCTATTACACTATATGTACATGCTGGTCTTATTCACTTACTAATCAATTTCCATCACGACGATGATGCGGTGAAATGGTAGAAAAATAATTTATAGCTCAGTTCATATCTATTTTAATTATTATATGTTATTCGCTTTCTTTTGTCGGACGCGTATGGAATTTTTCTGGTGGACATCATATTTGCAAAATTTGTCGTATTTACCGGTTTTCTACCATACTGTTGAAAATGTCAAAAAACCGCTAATAGAAACTTAACCGGTTGAAAAAAATCCCATTGATGGCTTTCCTACACACTCGCACACATTCCTTACTAATTAGAAATTTACCATACTAAAAATAAATCTGCGGTATATATTTGTGTGATTGATAATATCTGAAAAATTTAATTATTCGAAAAAATGAAACCAAAATTAAGACTAATGAATACAAAATAATAATTATTATGTGAAAATGAAGCAATCTATACTAAAATATCGTGCTCATTAAATTATTTCCTTTATACATTTTAAATAGTAAATGTTGTAACATAGCTGAATACCATTTTTTTTTTTTTTAGGTATCTTATCGTAATAAAACTAAAATTGAATTTTTCATAAAAACAAAAGTTAAATTTTAAATATTACTCTTTTCTTTGGAAAAGTTTAACAGAACTGCTGTGTTGATTTAAGTACAAAAAACAACAACATTTTGTACAACTAATACAGACCATTTACCTAATTATGCAAATACGGATAGTTATTAGACCCACCTATATTTTGGTCTGCTAATTTGAACGCAAAATAGCTTAAGTATAGGGACATAGTATAGGTACCTATATAATTGGTTGTATATTTGTTTTTAATTTGAACGCTATAATGATCAAACTATTTGAATAACATTTCTAAACAAAGAATTATTCTTTTATTCAAAAATATCAAAAATATTGTTACTACACACTACCTCACACTATTATCTATACACCATATTACTTTAAACAATAAATTATTTATCAACCTATAGAGCTATCATGGTGGTTTTGTTACCTACCATTACCATAGCTAGACATTTCTATAGATTAAATTATTTTATAATTTATAATATATTATTATACATTACAGTGCTTAACCACCAAAACAATTCATTATTTTATTTATTAAAGAATCCTGTTTTTGAATATTCATTAAATATTAGTAGAAAATGTATCATACACTGTTTAGCTTGAGTATTAAATTATTAACTTACTAATTTATTTAGTCGTTAGGTAATTGCTAATTTTAATTAATGTAAGCTTTCAAGTTACTTAATTATTAACGAAAATTATATTTTGTCGTGCAATATTCTTTAAAACTTTCAAAGTAGCGTCTGCCTTTGAAAAATATGATACTAGAAGGTTAAGTTAGAATAATACTCATAGTCAAAACCTACATTTGTGAAGTTCATTGTACAATACATTTTTTGAAAAATAAACACAATTTTTCATTTTATTCGTATAAAATATTCCAGTCATAACTCAAATGACGGGAACTTTTCCATTTCTGAAAAAAATCTCTAGATTTTTAAACATTTTTCTATACAGTAATTTTTTAATGCAATTCAATAACGTTTTACAAATACATTTTATATTACATGTACTATATTGATTTATCAACTAATCATGCCATGTTTTATAAATTTTTTTATTATTACCAATTAATTGTTATGTTTGAATTCTTTTTTTTTATTTTAACCATACAAAAATTATATGAGTATAGATACATTCCTAATTATAGTTTGATAAAAATTGTATTATTAATGTGTGTTATTTAAAATTGTAATGACATACAGCTACATAATTTATACATAAAAAGGTCGTAAATATATGGGTAGGTATGATTAATACGAGTATAATGTAAAAAAAAAATAATAAATACTTTACAAAATATAATCTCGTTTTAGTTTTTACATTTTTTAATGATATCTATATACAATACTGTATCAGTGTTTTTAATATTGATAATTTATTCAATACGATATAAATATCTTGCACCTATGGGAATACAGTATACTGGGAATACCGCAGAAGAGAGAAAAACTGAGTCAATGTATTTTGTAAATTTTTTATACAAAAATATATACATGTATGTATTTTATTTTATTTTTAATTGTATTTTTATTTTATAGTTATAAATATTTTATGGATTAGTACAACATCGATATTATGGGGTCAGTATAATTAAAATATCTGATGGGTATAAATTCAGGGCTGGGCAAGATAACTCAAACGAAGCATCCAAATACAAGGTACTATATAATATTTTTAAAGATACAGGTATACCGTATTATGTTCATTAAGTTGATTTTTAATTCATCATACTAATACTGTTTAATTTTTGTCTTAACCGAAGTTGTATACAGACATACATTTTTTGGCCAGATTTGGTTGTATTGTTTTATTGCTTTTAAAGAATGAAT
>VUJU01000587.1:0-93972 GCA_009835225.1 Aphis craccivora | reverse complement strand
ATATGAATGCATGTTGTGGTGTTCTCTTAAAAGATTTGTAATGTTTGTATTTTCGTTAATCGTGTACATTAATCATTACATTTATTTATATTTGTATTTATTATTGCCATACACTGTATGGCTTTTACAATACAGTAATAATGAATTTATATAGACTATAGAGGTAAACATGCTTAAAGATATAATTACATATGTAAATAATAAAACAGAATAGCTTATAAGTTATAAGTTAAAATATACACTATATAGTATTAGTTAACAAGTTTTTAATTGCTACAATGCTACCGTTAATATTGATAATGAAAAGAAAAAAATCCTTTTAATTATCCTTCCAAAATATATTAGGTTTTTCGTTATTTTTGTCTTATAATTATGATTGGTTCAAAAAACAACTAGGTATACCTAATTGCAACTATACCTATATATTATATTAACTTTAAATTTTATTGCAAATTAGAAATCTTTTTTTTTTATTAAAATATGAATAATGTTTTATGTGCCACAAACCGAATTCAAAAATCTGCATAACTGTAGCTAGAGAGAGTCTACGTACCTATATACTGAAGACAAATTAGTTAGGTATTGTGTTTAATGTTTCCGTGATACATGAATACACTATACATAACATTAGTAAGTTGTAGACACGCAACCAGAAAATGAAAAGGTGTGTCGAAAATGTTGGATTTTGAATCATCTTCTATAAGTTGTTTCTTATGAAAAACTTATGGAAGGCTTCTCCTTCCATACTCTCCCAATCATCTAAAAAGTATAATATATATCTAATAATATAATATAATATAATATAATATATACCTAATTATAGGTAATAAATCGTATTACTGAATATTATAGTGAATAGTTATCATAGTAGATTGATAATTTATTTTAATATGTGTTAGTCTGGTAGGTACGTAGTTGATAGTAGTAAAAATAATTTAAATAAGAATTCTCTGGACTAAAGTAAATTTAACGGAGTGCCGGTCCACATAGGCCTTCTGGCTACGTGCCTGGTAAGTTCAACGGCTAGTATTGTACTCTAAATAATGTCAATACTCAAATACGGTGTTTTACAATTATTGCCAGAATAACACGACTACACGAGTGTCGAGTAGTACATTTAATTAAAAGCCCGGCAGCAATTGAGTTTTCCTGAAGCTCTCACTCGCGAGTTTTTATAACCTCTTAGATATTTTCATTTTACTTGTACCACGTTTGGAATATAATATCGAGTTTTTGACTGATAATAGTGATAATAGATATTATGTTGAAAAAACATTGTCTCATAATCGTTTAATACATTAGTAAATATAAAAATAAAAAATGTCATAACTTAATAAATCTAATTCATGTTTTGCATTACTTAAGTAAAATTCTTATAGCTTTGTTAATTAGGTACTTGTTTTGAAAAAAAACCTAGATATTTCATAGGTATTTTAACTGTAAACTATGAAATTTTGATCGAAAATCGTGCAACAGTTAAGAGGACTAAAAGTATGTTGTATCTGTACTATATTAATTTGGAAATTATTAATTATTGTTGTTGACTAATTTTTATTTTGTTTTATTTTTTCCTAAAGACATGGACGTGGCCAACTTGCAGCAAGAGATAAATCGGCTTACACGTGAGCTTGATCAAGCTCATACAGAAAAAGTTCAGTCGGCCACTTATGGATTAAGTTTACTGGAAGAAAAACAATCATTAACAAAACGTTATGAAGAACTAGAGAATTTATATGAGAATGTGAGACAAGAATTAGAAATCACTCAGGAGGTAATATTATACATTGTATAAAAGTAATATAAGGCGTTAACCAATATTTTATATCTTAATTATAATATAATATTTATTTATAACTTGTATTGTTTATTTAATTTGCATAATTTATTGATTTTTTTTTAATTTAGGCTTTGACAAAATTTCAAACCTCTCATAAAGTAACCACAAAATCAGGTATTGAACAAGAAGAGTCATTGTTATATGAAACAGCGGCATTAGAATCATCATTAAATACTACAATTATAGAGCTTGAAAATGATACTAAATCAGTAAGTGTAACAATGAACAATTTTATTATTTTTCATGAATCATAAATTATGATTGATTATACAATTCAATTTATTAACATTTAATAATAGTTACGACAAGAGTTGGAACGTGTCCGTATTGAACGAGATCGAGCCATTCAAGAAAATAATGATTTATCAAGGTTGAGTAATGAGTCTAACCATGAATCTAAGCAGCTTCGTGCAGAACTACGTGAAGTCAAATCTCGTGAAACTCATTTACTTTCTGATTATTCAGAATTAGAGGAAGAAAATATTACCTTACAAAAACAAATTGCTCATTTGAAATCTTCTCAGGTTAATATTAATATAAGAGTACTTTATGATAAATATAATATTATCCGTTTAATTAAAAAATAATGTATAATTTAAAAATAGGTTGAATTTGAAGGAGCAAAACATGAAATACGTAGACTGCAAGAAAATGTGGAACTGTTGTACTTACAAGTTGATGAGTTGGCAAAGTTGAAAAAAATTGCTGAAAAACAAATGGAAGAAGCTCTGCAATCATTACAAGTATGTTAATAGTTTAATATGTATTGTTTAAGTTTAGTTATAGATTATGATTTTATTTGGATAAATGACTTAAACTTGGTTATAGGGTGAACGTGAAGCGAAATATGCGTTGAAGAAAGAACTTGATCAACGTATCAATAATGAATCAGTTTACAATCTCAGTAATTTAGCTTTTAGCATAAGAGGTATGTATATATTTACAAATATTTGTAGGATCATCAATATTTTGTTGTATACAAGGTGTATCAGATAGAACTGACTAAAAAAAAAAAAATTTTGCTAATTAAACATACAACAAAAATTGTGAAAATTATAAAATTAAGAAATATACTCATTTCAAAAATAATATTTTGAAAGAAGTTATAACGCTCCAAATTAATTTATGGAAAAAAACATTGATATTTTAAAAAATTCTAAAAAATAAACTAATTGATTTACCTAGATAAATATTTTTACCATCAACATTTTTCTTTTAATTAAATTTACAAATTGACTATTTTGAATTTTTCCAATAAAAATTTAATCAAATTAAAATTTTTTATTTTTACTATTAAAATATAAAAATATTTTTTTATATTGTACGTGTAGCGCAAGTGTCTCTTAATAATAAACAAAATAAATAAATAAATAAATAAAAATATTAATAAGAACAAAAGTAGTTCTAAAGGTCAGTTCTATCTGTTACACCCTGTATTTGAAAATTGTAGTAAATTGAATTCAATAATATGTTTTATGGTGCTTAAAAATGTTTGTATTAATTGTACTATAAATTATTGTAAGGTATGAGCGGAGACCAAAATGTGGGTAGTGATGATGAAGATGATTTGCCTGTGTTACGTAAACTTGAAAACGATATTGGCTCAACTATGGAATTACCAGAATGTGGAAAACATGATTTGTTTAGTGAAATACATCTTAATGAATTAAAGAAATTAGAAAAACAGTTGGAACAAGTGGAAAATGAGAAGAGCTTGTTGACACAGAATCTTAAAGAGTCTCAATCAGCATCTGATAAATGTAAATCAGATTTGGAAAATTTAGCATCTCGTATATATAAACTTGGATCACACATAAGATCTTTAGAACATCTAGGTACTCAAACCAGTAAAGTAGTTTCTGACCATAAGGTATGTTTTATTTTTATATTATAATTATTAATTTAAATAAACTCTTCAATCAGTTGGTTGATTATTTTATTATCATATCCATATGATTAGACAGAAGATGGCAAATCAAATGCAACATTAGAGTACTATCAACAATGGTTTAGTTTAGCATCTAAAGAAATTGACCAGCTTCATGGTGACTTAGAAGAACTTGAACGACAATTAAATTCATCAGAAGAAACATTATCATTAAAAGATGAATTAATAATGCTCAAAAATAAAGTACTTTGACTTATTTTTTTTAAAATTCAACTAGAAATATTTTAATTACGATTTTATTTTATGCATATTTGTTCATAATTGATATGTCTTTATATTTTTTAGTTAATAGATAGAGAGCAAAAAACAATGGAACTTGAGTCAAATGTTCGCTTATTGGGAGAATTGGCTACAGATGCTAGTGCTTCTTTAGATAATGCTCAAAATGACCTTGTAGTAATCACTGACGAATTAGCTCAACTTGCTCTCCAAATGTCTGTGTTGAATGGAAAATCTATAACTTTAAATCCTATTGGTATATTACTTTTATTTTTCAATATTCAAATGGATGAAGTAATATGTAATATTTTAAATTCTAGTTGTAAAAACAACAAAAGAAACAGAAGAAAATGATCCCCGCCTTGATGTATTACGAACACGACTCAAGTCTGATGTTTTTATAAAAGAATTAGAGAGTCTCACTGAAGCATCATTTGTAGCCAAAAGTCTGAGAAACGTTCTTGATCAAATCAAAGTGCTTAAAGAATCTGTGAATACATCAATAGATAATGCTAAAGCTGTTAATCGAGAGAATATTGATGGTAATTGATAATATTTTTAATAATAAATACTAGTTATTGAGTTATTAATATGTTAAATTATTTTTTTGTAGGTCAAAGAAGCTTAATGTTGGACAATAATGATGAATTGTCTGATCTCCGAGAACAAGTAATGAAGTTACAGTCTCTCTTAGCAACAAAACGAGAACAAATATCATCATTACGCATGGTTCTAAAGACAAACAAAAATACTGCCGAGGTAGCATTGAATAATTTGAAATCCAAATACGACAACGAGAAAATGGTTGTTACAGAAACCATGACCAAGCTACGTAATGAGCTGCGTACACTCAAAGAAGATGCTGCTACATTTTCAAGTAAATACTTGGACTTTGTATTTAATCTTTGCTATGTTATTTTTACAATACATGGGAACTTATTAATTTATTGTTTGCAGGTTTGAGAGCTATGTTTGCTGCACGGTGTGAAGAACAAGTGACTCACATGGATGATTTACAACGACAGTTGGCTGCTGCTGAAGAAGAAAAAAAGACACTTAATCAGTTGTTGCGTTTATCTGTGCAACAGAAGTTGATGGTCACTCAACGGTTAGAAGAAATTGAAATGGACCGAGAGATGAAAAACGTTCGACGATCAATGGGTACACCTAATTCTTCAACACCGTCAAAAACCTCAAAAAGGTACAGTCAGCCTCAACGCCGAGACTGGTGAGACATGATATTTTTAGTATTATTATTTGTATGAAAACAAAAAAAAAAAACAAAACAAAACAAAAGCCATCAACATTATTTGTGATATTTCTCACCTCTCATGGGTAGAGTTGATCAGAATAAGTGTAAACCGTCCTCTATACAGTTTTTATTTTTAAACTAAGTCTTGACATTAAATATTGAGTCCCTTTATAACCGTGGTTTCAATATCCGTCCTGTTTTTGAATATCCGGTTGTTAATATTACGCATTGAATTGCCGTCCTAACTTGGTTCTCTGGTAACCTCTGTTTAATTTTTTAATATTTTCTTAAATATTACCTTTTTTTTTTCTATATATCATTATTATACTGGATTATAGTGTTTTATTTATTTATTGACATTTTTTCAATGATTTATTTTGTTTATTTAACAAATTTCATTATTTGTTACTCAAAAAAAATATTTTCCTCTATGTTACAAGTATTATTATTATTATTATTATTTATTGTTTGAAACACTTAATTTTTAATATTGTCGATTTTATCAAAACAAAATTATCCATTCACGGCACGTAAGTATTAGTTTGTCTTTCGTTCCTTGCAAGCTCAATGAAAATAAACAATGGTGCCATAATATTTTTGCGCATTAATACTAATAATTAAAATTTATATATTATTATATTATAGTTTACTATTATTCCATTTTTACAATTATTCTCATTTATGGCAGCCAGTTTCTTATGTGCAATATACAATTATACACTTTTGTATTTTATTTTGTTGTCAAATTAGTTCTAAGATGTTAGGTTATTATTTTTTTTAAATTTTATTCATTTTATAGACTTATTTATTTGTAATACTATTACCCATTTCAAAAAGAACAAAACATGTTGCAATATTTTTTTATGAATCTAAATTATTTTACGTATCTTTTGTTAAATGTAAAATTGAATTATAATGTTTCTGTATAAGTACTTACCAAACTTAATTACCCGTAGGGATTTAGGATAATCTACCTTGTGGGTTAAAATCATGTTTTTTTTTCAAATTGTTTTTACTTGTTTATTACTGTTGTACTTACTTTAAATTTCATTTTTTTTTTTTTTACTATCCATTGATTTGAATTAAAAAAAGAAAAATGAAGTTTCAATTTTATTATGTAATGTTAACATTAAAATTAAATGGTGTAGGGACAATGTGTATCTATGTTATTTAATTGACCATTCAAAGTTGTATATTCTATTATTATACGAGTTTTTAGCGTGTGGAAATTGTAAAATTTATAAATTTTTAATTGTTTTTATTTTATATTCACTTACTTCATAATTTTAACCATAAATAATAACAAATACGGAAATCAGTGTTGTGAAATATCATTAATTAATATACCTAATAATAAAGAATTTGGGGGATAATCTATCATTTATTTGTATAATATTATGTCTAATATGTTTTATATTCAATAAGATTTATGTTTATACTATAGATGATAATACAGTAGACTCAGTAGAGTTTTGATGTACTGAACTAATTAAGGGGAACAATGCTAATAGAATAGAATAATCGAAATTTTCAGTAAGGTGGGGTTTATTTTATTTAAACAATTAGATAGGTAATATATAGCGTGTATCTGAAGAATTAGACAATTGCTCATTTAAATTTTCATATTCTCCAGATACATCCTACGTATTCTAACAGAATTTCAATTATATTTATATGTGTTATCTTTATTATTTACTATTTACATATTTATTGAAATGTATTATTGAAATGATACATTTTTAAATTTATTTTTTCTTCATTTTCTGATTGTTGGATAATTAATGCTCTACTGTATTATAAAAATATAAAACTTATAGTATCTGCCTATTCATTTTAAACATACAGTAAAATCTATGTAGATTATGTTAGAAGCTCGACCATTGGGTGTTGGATAATAGATACCTATAATATGTGATAATCACCTCTTATATATTCTAACTTTTTTTTTAAATTGTTTTATAGAAAGGGACTGTAATGGTACTAATATGTAATAGTGTGTGGTTTTATATAGTTATATTTGTAGTTTAAGTACTCAATGACATCACCTTTAAAAATGCCTAGTTGCGTCCCTGCATAGTACAATTAAGATTTATGGATTGAATTTTGGGCTAGTCATTGAATATCATTATGAACTTATGATACAGGCTATTACATCACAAAAAATATAATTATGTATATGTATAATTATGGTATACATATGGGCTATATTTATCTTAGTTACTTAATTCGGTAAAAATTGTATTTTTTTCAAATATATTGTATTATACTTTGTTAATGTTCTTGAGAACTGACTTATTTTGGGTATACCTCAAAACACAATTATTTTAATGAAACTATATAATATATATTATCTACTCATTATTATTTTTAAATTTATTTATGTACTAATTTATTATGTAAACATAAGTCATAATATTATGTACTAAATGTGATACCCAGTCCAATTTATTTATAATACTCTATTCATTTATAATCTCTGTCTCTTATCTTTAGTCAATATCATTGCGTTTACAAATATCAGAGGTATTGAATTGCTGTGTATCATAATTTATAACCCTAGGAATACCTAATTATTATTTATATAATATTATATAATTATTAATTGTGACAAAACTTAATTAACATTGTGTTACTGTATTAATAAAAAAACTGATGTACTTAATAATTTGTATGTTATACTTTTATACTTGAGTTAAATCATTTGGAGTCTCTATTGCTAGTATCTTGGAAATTATCACACTGTACAAAATGTTTATTACTATTCAAAAATATTGAAACACTTTTGTTTCGACTTTTATTTTACTTAGATGACCCTCTTGGAAGAAAATAATTATTAAATCATAAAATAGGTTACCTACTCTTAATATAGAAACTATACTCAAGGTAGTTTGAAATTATTAGGTACCTACCTCTACATAATATTGTTAACACTGTGTTTATTATGTAACTGAAAGTATAATTTTTATGATAATTAGGTAAATAAATTTAACAGTGATTTGTACGTACTTATCTATGTGGTTATATTAGTCCAGTTTCTTTTGTTAATTTATTTCAATAACCTCTCAATTTCCTACCTAATTCCTTAACCTTATGATAGTAATAATAATAATAGCTCTAAGCAAGAAAGATACATGACTGAATATAATTTAAATTATTTTTTATTTATAATATGGAAATTGGAAATTGAATATCTACATCTACCAAATGATTATATATTTATATACTTATATACAGTTTTTAAAAACACAGTTTAAACATTACTGAAGTCTGTACGGTAAATTTCAATCACGTGTACGTAATTTCCACTATATAATTTTCAGACTTGTTCAATTAAGATTAAAATTAATAAGTGTCATGTGCCTTTGCAGTCGCGGTTCCTGGGGAAGCAAGCAAGGCACTTAGGGTGTGTTACATATTATATTACGTATTTATTTATATAATGAATAAATGCCATTTATTAATTACTTACTCAAATTAAAATTGTATTTATTTCTGGAAAAAATGTAGATACCCCCTTTTTAGATTTCTAAATAGGCGCCTGCGTACACGAAGTATGTACCTATTTGATGAGGAATGCTATTATTCTACCTCCGCGTAGCAGGGCTCATCACTTTCGAGCTTCTTTTCGTCTTCGTTTTCGTCAAGCGATTGCGGTTGTCCGTTGATAGCGTCCGAAACTTGCTTTCCGAGTTCGATAATCTGAAATCAATAACGAATAACGGTCGCATTATTATAATATTATTTTGGTGTAAAATAATAGCAATTGCCGGCGGTAAAACTGTGGCAGCAAAACTCGGAATTTATATTATAATAACCATATTTTCATTTGGGTCGATTGTAGCCGTTTTGTTTATTACATTATATTATTATAGTTTATAACGATGTCGTTATTGAATAGTATCCGTGTTATAAATATCTTCACAATTACTTTAAATACTTTATTTGGTTGGCTGCTATAATAGTTGTGCCCTGCGATAAAAATGTCAGCTAGTTTTTTTGGTTTTCATACTCAGGGCCGGCCTGAGGGTAAGGCGATTGCCTAGGGTGTCGAAATTGCTTTTAACAATTTTCAAACTTGTCAATAATATATGTATTTTTTAATATAAAATACCTACCTAAAACATTGTACTGAAATATTGATAATTATTATTATGGTTATTTTGTTTAGCCATATATTGAAATAATATAAGCATAAGCGTACTAACGTAGAATGTTTATTGTATATGTTGCTCTATAAATATAATTTTATGCTTACAATCATTATATTTCTTCATAATATGATATATTTTTTTAATTAAATGATATAACAAATTGTATACAAGTTAAGCATAATATATAATTTTCCCGTATTTCTATCCATGAACAACATTTTTTTCAGAGTATTATGATGAGTGCTCGGGACTTAAGGCATTTAAAACCAATAAAAGAATGCTTAAAAATATCATTATAAGCACTCAAAAAAGCATTTAAAAAACTTAAATTTGAGCAAAAATATTTATTCAGATTAAGTATAGGTACTAGACATAATTTGCAACTGTGCTAAAAATAATTAAAGATTTCAAAAAATATTGAAATACAATGATTAGGAAAAGATTCTAACTAAAAAATCAAAAAAAATAAATAAATCTTTATATTATAAAAAAAACAAACTTCACTTTCGACTCGTTTCAAGACGTGTTTTCTTATTATTTATAGATTTTCTGAAAAAACTGTTAGATGTAGAAAACTGACCAAAAAAGCAAAAATAATCAGAGGAACTGGAAATAAGCATGTTTTTAAGAAATTGTTGAAAAAAGCAAAAATAAGCACTTTCAAATTTCATAGTTGAACGTGTTCGAATATGACTACACTTCCATAACACTGCTACATTTTAAGTCAATTCATAAAATTAAGCAAATGCTTTAAGTCGTGATTATGATATGAAAAAGGCGTCAGTTGGCATTTTAGCCTGGGGCGTCATTTAGCCTTGCGCCGGGCCTGTTCATACTACATACCTATTACCTACTACATAGGTATCTACTTATTAAAAATTATGTATTTTATTATAGTATGAAATGTTCATAATTCTATATAATATATATTAATATACCTACCAAATAAATAAATTCTAATTCATAAGAGAAATTTCAAATAAGTTTGTACCAGGCCATAGTATAAACACAATATGACAAAAATACGATATATTAATATTTATATATAATTAGGGAGTATACATTTAAGGAGTACCGCTAAAATTATTGTAACGCAGATAGCTTGTCACTGGTGCGTTAGGGCAGCGTTTCCCAAATTATTTTTTCTAAGGAACCCTAATTGATTATACTTTTCCTAGCAGAACCCTAGTTTGATAACAGAAAATGATTGCCTTGTAGTATTTATATTTTTATAATTGATTCAAAAAGTAAGAAAAAAATATGAATGAAAAACAATTATTTTATGCATTAAAAAACATTTACAAAGAAATACAATGTAACTAAGTACCTGTTTTTTATCAATTTAATGAGAAGAATGAAATTTGTGTGCATCTAGCCATTTTAACTTGTAAGTCAACGCGCGAACCTAACCTAACAGTGCCGCCGTTGGTTGTGATTCTTTTCTACAAAAGTTCTGTTTAATTTTTGGATGGAACGCGGAACCCTTGTGGCTCTTTCATGGAACCCCAGGGTTCTGCGGACCACCATTCGGGAAACGCTGCGTTAGGGTATAGTATATCATACAATTGTAAATTCTTCATTCTTCAATCAACATGGGAACCACTGACGGTCCACTTCCTGCCTAGTTAGTGAAGCTGATTAAAAAGAGAGATTCAGCCAAAAAGTCAATAAAATCAATAAAACCTTCATCGACAACTTCGATCCTTCAAATAAATCACTAAATCAACTACAAACGAGACTGGACAGCTTAATGCAATATATGGCCAAATACGAGGCGACTCAACACGAGATTGAAGATCATGATTCAAATATTCGTTTTTTTTTTTTTAAATTTTTTTTTTTTTTCATAAATATTGATTATTTTCTTATAATTCATTCCCATTTAAAAAACGAATATCCTTCAAGAATTTATAATTCCTTAAGAATTAAATTCGGCTTAGGACCAATATAATTCATAAACTTCAAAATGCATTACGATTTTTATTTCATTTTATAAATTTCCATTTTATAACGAGTTTCTGTTCTAAAATGTATAATTCTATGTGATTTAGTTTCAGCTTAACACCAAAATAATTCATAAACCTCAAAATTCATTACGATTTATAATTAATAAGTTATAATAAAAACAAAAATTTTAAAGAAAATTGTAAAATTTAAATGAAAATAATAGGTACTTTTTTGAGGTACTCTTTTAGTTAGATGTACCTATATAGAACTTATAGAATCGAATGATGGTATGCAGACATTCTACAGTTATATAAATGTACAAAAACTGAAATGACAATTAAGCTTGTAGAGTAATATAATATTATATAATATCTATAAAACATTTTCATACACAGTTTAAAAATTATTTTCCATTTATGTATGAAAAATAACCCCCGGCATATGCCAAGCCATGCAACCACGGCATTGATTTATGCGATCAGCAATTTTAAATTTGTGCCGATTTCTGAAACACTATACACATTATATTAAGTACATTTTCTATAACATTATAATATAATATGATAGCAGATTTTCGAAAGTGCATATGCAAAACTATAAAATACAAATTTGTTGGTATACAGTGAATTTAAGGAGTAGGTACAGGTATTTATCGTTCAATATTTTAATAATCCACATCCACGCGTGCGTCTATTCTATAACATAATAAGTAGGTATATTATGGAAGGAGTCACCAATAATGGCGACACGCGGACAAAAAATGTATTTTTATACTACTATTTTTAGTTTTGAAACTTTCATTAGCTTTCAAATTATTTTATTTTTTCCATACTTTATCAGAATAAGTATGTAAATAGGTAACTAAATTTTTAGTCACTGAAAACTTTTTGAATTCCTACAAAAAGACTTAATATGTCTATATAATATATATATATATATACCTACAATCCAAGTGTATAATAATCATGAACGTAATAATTTGAACATATTTACACAAATGTGCAGGGTTTATAGTGCGTTATTATGTGTAGTGGTTAGGATTAATATTTAACAATGCCATTTGGGGCGACTACAAGAGATTAAAAAGTGTGAGAGGGGCGCAAAAGGACTACAACAGGACTTAGTCATTACTTTTGATCGCTCAAAGCGTCCTCTTTACAGCTTAATATTTTTTTTCAAAAAGTAAGCACTATCAAACGACAAACGTAATTAAATAATTTCTTCTGTTATTCTGTTAAAAATAGTTTTTTATTTTCGATTATTATTTTAATTATATTGTACCTACCTAAGTTATATTTTATTAAATACCTCTTTTTCAGTTTAATAAAAAATATTAATATACAGAGAAGGTAATATTTAGAAGGTATAGTTCATATTATCAGTATTTGGTTTCTTGAATACTTTATTCTATTCGTTAAATTTTTTATTTTACTTTATGTGTAGGTAGGCGTTAAAAAAGTTATTGTGTAATACTGTAATATACCTATATATAATACCTAAAGGAAATATATAATTTATATTTCAATGAACATGCAAAATACCTTCTCTAAGTTAGCACACAATCGGTTTCAACGCCGTAATAAAACTAAAAATTATTGTATGATACATAAAAACTGTTTAAGTTAAGTAATTAAAATGTACACGCTAAAAATGTCAAACATATGAAGATCACATTATTACCCTTCATCATTCTGGGCCATTTTAAGCCTTGTAAGGCTTTACTGGTCTACTAGTTTAAATGTTGAAATACGGTATTGCAGATGTAGATATATAAATACATTAATACAATATGTTTGTTACCTATTACTTAAATTACGCACTACATATTTTCAACACTTATAGTTACATTCTAAAACGGAGTAATTTATAGCCCAAAAATTTGACTCGACTGGGAGTATATTGTATGACTGTACTACGACTAAAGCTACGAGTGCTACGTCTCACTTTATTTTTATAGTTAGTATTGAGACGAACTCTAATTTTGAATACAATATTACTACTATTTATACCAGATCTGTGATCCGCCTTCTTCCCGTTCCACTAATAGAAGTTTTTATGTAAAACTATAAAAATATGTTACACCTATTCATATACTGCCTATAATAGCTACATATTGATGAATATGATTATATTTATATAAAATCAGTACGATTATATTAAAATATATTATATTATTCAACAACTAAAAAAAAAAAAAAAACGTATTAGGAAAAATCTAGTACTTTTAACCTTTATGGTCAAGTGGTTAAGTGGCCAGTTACTGCACTCACAACGAAATATAAAATTTATTAATTTATTAATTGATTAAAATATAATTCTAATCTTATATCATGCTGTTTATTAAATATAAATATAAATAATATACAAAACATACATATCGTAATAATATGTACCTATTACGCGTCGTTACCATACGATTTATTTGTTTATACTTTACACAATTCTAATTTTTATAAAATTAATAAATTCTCAATAATTTTAATCGGCTCTAATGTATTAAAATTTTAAACGCATAAATCATAATAATGTACGAGTTTGGCGAACCTGACGGCTGCCCTCCTGAAGAGTTTGTAAGTACATGCGTCATGCATTAACGGATACTAGAATATAATATCATATTATAATAAAAAAAAAATACATTATGACTTTTTCCCGCTTCTGTCACCTAACAAAATTGATCGTAATTAATTTATTAATATTGTATTTTATCATAGCCTATAGAGGTAAGTAATAATTTGTTAAATTATTTAAAAAATTAAAAATATGATATAAAACTTTATAAGTCTATACTAATCAATAATTTCATTTAAGAAAAATACATAAGACTTTCGTTAACGAGATTAGTTTGGCCGAACGTTTATTATTATTAATTTTGTACCTAACATAATCAAAAGTAGTAATATATTGTGATAGGTACTTTATGATACAACTGCAGCAGTACGAAATATTCAAAAGTGTATAAAATGACCCACACTTCTGGGATATAAAATATGATATATTTATCACAATAACATTTATAAATCATACACTATAATGGGTTCACACCACTATTATACTCTTGTAGTTATGTAATTAAGAATTAAGTAAAAAGGGTTAAATGGCCGCAGGATGAATTAAACATGTTAGCATAATATAATTTTGATTAAACTAAGCGTTTAACACGTTGACCTAAATCATAATCGATGTTCGATTGCAGATTGGGATACATCGGAAAGATTAAAAAAGTTATTATTACATAGGTACCTATAACTAAGCGCGGCTCAAGGGTCATATAGGCAAATAACACGCGTGGGGTGTCATTTAAAATTGAAGTTAAAATAAAAATTGAAGAAAATAATTTTTACTAAGATATTTTTCACAATATTTACACATTGTGTGGTTTATTAAAAAATAATAAACAATAATTTTTCTGTTATAATTGTTAACAAACAACACTTTGAACTTGTTAAGTTATAAATAACACCAATAATATGTCCTTGAGCTTAAATACCAATAAAATATATCTATTATCTAGTACAATACTGTTGAAAATATAAATTTAAGTCTGTTTGCATTTTTTTTTATGTTTAGATATAAAAAGGTTAAAAATAACATCGACTTATAATATCAAGTGACAAATTACGATTATTGATAATTAATATTACTTATTTTAATTTCCTCGTTAACTTTCAGACTGAATAATTTCTAAATTAGATGCCTCTACTGTTTATAAGCGTTTATAATATTATACTTTTTTAATAATACAACTAGTTTGTTTCTATTGTTTCCTGTGCACCGTTACATGGGCTGCCACTGATATACCTACCTATATAATATATATAATATTTCGTGAACACATAACTATATACAATAATTAAAATAAATAATTTTGAACAACAGCCATTTTTGGAGAATATTGACGGGATTTTTTTTTTATTCACTATATAATAATATAATCAATGTGTTAATAATCTGAATACTAAATAGGTACTATCTGTATATACTTATTGACAGGAGGAGGAAACATTTTCCGAGAGATTTTGGGGCGCATTTGGCATGGTACCGTACGCGAAACAAGTATTTAATGTTGCCGAAGCAATAAAAAACCATTTTACGAGTTCGTATGCATAAGAAGCAATTGCTGTTTAGCAAGAAAAAATTATTATTTAATCACATTATTCACAAATTCAGTTTCAGTCGCTTCACAGTATTATCGTTACGTCATATGGTGGACTACGAGTACAGCTACGGTCTTATTTTTACCAATTTTCACCGACAAATCGATTCTAGAAGCCGTTACCACAAAATTATAGTTGTCTCATCTATAGAGTGCTATAATACTCATAGCGCAACCATACTATTATTATTTAAATAATATTAATTATTTTAAATAATGATATTGTGTCTAATAATATACATAATAAATAAATATAGCAAAAATGTTACGTATTGCATGCGTCATGTACAGATTTTAATTTTATTATTGTACCTGTTATTACATTATTAATTAATATAATTATTATTAAGGTAGGTACCTACCTACTCAGTATTTACTTAATAACTATAGGTATTCATATTATTATTTAATTGTCATTTCAATTGTTCATTATTCATTTATTTATTTTTATTATTTAAGGGGTGGAAATCCAAAACGTACTATTGCCAAAATACTGATTTCTCAGGAGAAGCGATTTTTTTCTATAACTAATGTCAATTAACTGAATCACCAAATGTAAAGTATAATGGGTTAAAGCGATTTTTTAAAAATAAAAATTAATTTTTTAAGTATAAACCCTACTTTTTTGTCATATAAAAATGTACAATAATCCAAAACGTACTTTGTCCATTAATTTAATGGAAATAGTACGTTTTGGAAAATTTAATGGAAATATTTCGTTTTGGAAAACCTAATAAAATATATTCCAAGATGTGCTTTTTCCAAAATAAAAATATTAATTCCTAATTTATTGCTTTTACATTTTAATGTTTTTTACGATCATTCTAAAATAATATGCTTAATATAATATGACACGTAAATACTTAATTCCAACGTCATATCTCCAGTTTTGGCAGTTAATAACTCATATGATATTAAATTACAATAAAATAATATTGATCTTAAGTTTCTGAATAATAAGTGGATATTTAAATCAATGACTATAGTGTTTTGGTATACATATTTAAATGATTATTACTTTTTTGCATCTTCTGAAAAATATATAAAATAGTAAATACTCGCGGGCATGGGCGTAGGTAAGGGGGGTGTTTTGGGTGTTCGAACACCCCCCGAAATTAAAGATAAAACAAATTTAAAATATATAATATTGTGAATTAAATTTAATGTACCTATATCTAGACCAAAACCCCCTCCAAAAATATTTCCTATCTACGCCCATGCTCGCGGGAACACATTCATTATCAATATAAACAACCAGTTTATAAATAGACAAGTCATTTTGAAGACAAGGAACTTTTTTTAAAATTATTTAATAATATATTATTTCTATTAAAAACAACTCAAATGTGTTTAATAATCTAGGATTATATTTTTAATTTAATTTCAAACTTAATGATTGTGATAATAACTTAATATTCTAAATTAAAAATTATATTTTAGTACGTTTTGGATTAACTATTTTATTTCCCTATACCTATCTACAACACGGGCAATAGTACGTTTTGGAATGATTTACGGAAATATATAGTTCGTTTTGGTATAGTTAATGTCGTTAATGATTGGTGCCTATTCTTTTAACATGGGTAATAGTACGCTTTGGTGTAAGACTGGAAAAAGTACGTTTTGATTATTTAAATATAATTTTTATGCATGTAAAAGGTTCGTTTTGGATTAAGCAGTCATTTTTAACAGCTGATTTAACCAGGAAATAGTACGTTTTAGTCTATTCTGACAACACCAATCGATTTCTCGACGTTTTTTTTTTATAAGAATTATTATCTAACTCGTTTTTGTCAAATTTGGCAATAGTACGTTTTGGATTTCCATCCCTCATTTATTATTTAAAAAATGTAAATCCAAATTTGAGTCAACGTTGAACATACTGAAGCCTGAAGGTGGATCACTTTATCGGTAGAATTGCACACTGATAATATAATTTAAGTGGTTCAGTGGTTTAACATATTTTTTGGTAATTTTTAATATACTCGTACTTTTCAGTTATAGTGTGGGTAAGGATAACAAGCAACTGCTAACTATTAGTATTTTTGAAATGTTTCATTACAAACAAGCCATGACGCAATTGGCATTATTTTTAAAAGTTTAATTTAAAACCTTGAAATTTGTTTTTTTTTTAATTTTAGCATAATTTTAGGTTTTTATACAAAAGATCATATTATTTAGTACGTTGACATAAAATATAAAATCCATATTTTTTCTGAATATTTAATATAAACATATAGAAACCAGCTGTAGATATAGATGGTATAAAATGATGGCCCTTAACGTCCAAAAAATATCATGTAAAATACTAAAATATTGTATTACCTACTCATAATAGTCAATTTTGTATCGCACTTGTTTTTAATCTAGAATAAAATTAATTGAAGTAAGAAATTGTTAAATTCATACTCCAGAAAAATATCTCCAATTGATCTGTATATTATAATATATATATAGTATATTGTAACAATATACAGTTATGACTAAGTTATGACTTATGACATTTAGGTCTATTAAATAAATTATTGAAACAAACAAAATTTTCCGACGGATTAAGTTTATATCACTAAATCAAGTGGTAATCCACAATAAATACGTTATTATCTATAGGTACAACGAAAACAGTTTTATATAGATAAATGATAATATTGTAAATAGATTTTTTTTCTAAAATGTATCAACGTTACTTCTTTATCAATTGCACCACACGATAAACATGCTTCTTGAAAAGCGTGGAAATTTTTTTCGGCTTCTTTTATTTTTCCTTGGTTAACTTCCAAAATTGTCAGATTTATTAGCGCTTCTGGATTTTCAGAATTCAACTCAATGGATTTACGATAAGCCTTTTCCGCATTTTTTGTGTCGTTCATATGGTTTAATGCCACTAATGAAATAATATAATAAAACAAAATAAATATATTTTATTACCTAGTAATACACATTATACAGTATTATAAATTATATTTTTAAAATTTTTTTTGATACCTAGTTCCAGGAACGGCTTGAGATGAATGAATTAGGTAGATAAATATATTTTTTTAGCATAAAAAAACCTAATTATTTTAAAAAATAATGCAATACAGCCGTCAGGCCAATGACAAATGCCAATATGTTAGACTTGTTAGAGCACCGGGAACCTTCCGGCATCCCGGTGGGCCGGTCATCTCTGCCTAGTTGTAGTATAGCTTATACCTAGTTAATAATTTTTATGTTTAATATTGATTTTACAACCTTACTCGAGAGGTTAATGGTAAGATGGATGTGTAACAAAATTAGTTACCTACTGAATTTATAGTTAATAATATTGTACCAAACGATCACAAAATGTATTAAATTAAATCTATTGCCGCTGTCGGAACACTACTCGTCCAGTCGACCATATTGTTTGCTGTGAGTTCACTGTGCTATTAGATTTTTTTTCCACCATAACTAAACAAGTCTTGGTTAGGTATATACCTATATTATGTATTTGTGGTAGTCTATTAACACTTTCAGTTTAGCGAAATGTTTCCCAAACATTTTCCGTCAAGATGATAAACTGCACGTACATTGGTCTGCATGTACTTATAATAATTATACTCTCGAGTTCTGACGGCCGCAGTATCGTAATTTAAAACCGATCTTTTAGCACTTCAGTAATTATTTAGTACCTAGTCAAATTTTATGTTATGTCATCAAACGTTTTTATTGTACCTGCTTAAATTATATATACATATTTATATTATATATATATATATAGGTAATAATATGTAGGTAGGTGCCTAATTAAAGTATGCAGTCGGCAACCGTTTATGACAATAATATTGACGCATCGTATGAAATTTTCAATTTTTATTAATGCTCTTTAAAGTACTAACTATATTAATCTATTAAACCTCTCGAGTCTCGGGCTAACTAAAATATATCGCATACTAAGGTATTACTTTTACATTTTTCATGGGAATAATATTATGTTATATAATTTTATGTAACAATGTATTATTATAGACTAAAGATACTATTATTAATTATCAAACTCACATAATACCTACTTAAAATAGATATTCTATTCCAACCTACCCATAATATTTATTATTTAATAGTAACATCATACTACACTTTTGAGGTCGATAGACCATCAAGCAGTCCTTATAAGATTGCCTGCATTTAGATGCTTTCAGCAGTGTGTATATAGATTATAGGTATACGCATAATATATTCAGTGGCGTAGATACGATTTTTTTCTGGGGGGGGGGTTTTATATTATATTTATGATAAAAATGACGAGATATTAGTACTTCGTTTTTATTTTGTTCTAACCATTATATAAAATATTTTGGTTTTAGGGGGGGTGGAAACCCCCTACACCACCCCCGTAAATACGCCACTGAATATATTTAATTATAATATTAAGCAGTACCTTTTTAAGTGATAAATTGTAATATATTTTTAAAATGATTTAAAGTAAATAATAACAAAATAGCAATTTTAATATTGTGTAATAACTAATAAATAAAAAATAATAGTATTTATTTTGAGTTTTAATTGACTTACATCCAATAAGCATAAAAGTACCAGCATGGTTTGGGTTTAATTTAGCTGAAGTTGAAAGAAATACAAATGCTGAAACATACTGTCTGGTGTATATATGCACAAGGCCCAGGTTGTATAAAGCTATCCAATTAAATGGATGCAAATAAATAGCACGTTTTAAGCAACTGATAGCCTGGAAAAGAAAGAAAACACAATAAATAGATATAGTTAGGTACCTACTAACTAATATAAATATAGTATAATCCACGCACATTACAATAATATGTATGAAAATGTATATTTATATTATTATGTATATAGTGGACCAGTGCTAATGACCTAGGTAATTGTTAAAACTGCATTTAAAAAAAAAAAAAAACGCACTTATTAGTTATAACAATTTTTAACTAAACAATATACGTACCTACTATGCGATAAGTTTGCATATCTATACGACTATACTTAAGTTGCTCTTGTAATATAATTGTATAAGTATATAAATTACAAAGGTAATATTTTTTTTTATGTAGGTATTTAAAGTTTAAATTTTAACGAAATCCCGAAAATATACAAACTATTTTGTAATAAAAAATGTATATAATTTTCAATTTTTATATACCTAATAGGTTCAAAAATGTTTATTTTAGTTTGTTCTTAGAAATTATAGTTTATACTAGAACTAAAATACATAATAACATAATAATTAAATTTAAAATTTAGACGAAATTATATAATAATATTTATAGATACTATGTGTTAATTTAAAATTAAATTAACTTACTGTCATAATAAAAATAAAAAATCAATACATTCTTCACTCCGTTCAGAATCTAAAAATTATGTATTTTTATAGAAATATCAAAAAAAACACGCCATTAAATTAATATTCATTGAAATATACTTTAGTGATAATATATAATAGGCTGATAGTATGATAGATTGTCTTCACTCAGAATAATTTTTTGTATACAATAATGATACACGGCATATAATATATCATAGTAACATTGAATTAAAAATTAAAATTTAACACAATATCCATTAGCCACTTTTTTATATGTCTAAAAAATAAATAAATAATTTTACTCATGAAATTACCGCGACGTATTTGTGTTTTCCAAAGAAACACATTCCAATATTATTCCATGTTTCAGAGCATTCTGATAAGTCAGTAACAGCTTTAGTGTATTTTGCCAATGCTTCGTCGTATCCACAATTTCTCTGTTGGCAAGTTGGTTGAATTATAAGCAAACATGAAAAGTTATCTTAAATTATGTCTTATAGTTTATATAGGTACTTAACGAGCTCAAATGTTTTTATACATACTTGCATTTCAGCTGCTAATGTCAGAAGAGCTTTAGGATTTTCGGGATCCTGACACAGCGTGTTTCCGAGAACATTAAATGCTTGATCGTAATTACGTTGTTTCATATATAACAAACCCAAGTCGACAGATATATTTGTGCTAAATGGAAACAACCTATTCATAAATACATAAATGTTAATAACCGGGTTACAAATGGATTTCGTTAAATTAAGTGTATATAATTAGATAAAATATGTTTTTGTATTTCATTATTATATTCATACACTTACATATCTATGGGACAGCTAGATAGGTCTCCTGTTAGTGTAACCTTCAATTTATTTTATAAAATATTAATTTTAACCATTTTAGTTATACTATTATCAAAACTATATATAGAAAATTGAAATTATGTTTTAATATTTGTCAAATATCTCATATCTATTAAATATTTTTTAATGTCATGCCTATGGAAGAACGAATATAACATAGCTATTTAAATATAGACTAGATTTAATACAATAAATAGCTTAATGAGATATTATTTTAAAATTAATTATTAAATAGCTATTAAAACTTTTCAAACCTAAGTTCATAACTATATTAGTCAACGACTTTTTGATGAAAATTATAAATTATAATTTAGAATGATTAATTGACTAGATTATCTTACAGTTTTATCTTTTTAGATAGGTAAATAATGTTTTTAAAATTAATTTCTAGATTCTATATGAACACTTGTTTTAGTACAAAGGAGTATTTTTAGATAGGTACCTTTTTTTTTCTTTGTAAATCACTACATGGGGGCCGAACTGTTTTCACATTGCTTAACCCCATTTAGGTAGGTACCTTCTTAAAGTTGTACTACAAATTGTAGTAAGTCAGAAGTGGTTATATCTAAAGGATATTATTTAAGTTTTTTCAATAATTTCAGAATAAGGTACTAAAAAGTAAGAAATTTAATTATGTAATTTATATAAGAACGATTTAACCAAAAACCAATCTGAATAGATTTTTGAATTTTCATATTATCCTATGTGATATAGTGGTGCAGTATTACCTACATAGTCTTGTGTTAAGATGAATTAAGTATTTAAGAGAGACGAATAATCAATACCTGTTGTGTATCTTTTCTATATTGTCATTAAATGCACATTCACAGTAATTTAAATTGTGTGAATTATTTTTTCTTTTAATGGTTTAAACTTTTATACCAGTAGTAAGTAATTTAACTTAAGTTAAAATTAAAATAAAATAAATAGGTCATAACAAAGTCTCTAGCTTTGGAAGTTAGGACTTTAACAAAATTACATTAATTTGAGTTAAAACTTAAAAGTAAATAGGTATGTCATTTAGTTTTTATGAGTGGAATTACAATTAATAGAGATTTATTTAGTAATTTTGCTATATAAAATATTAACCAACTTTGATGCTGAAATTAATATATTGGTCGCATTTTTAAAATTATTTTCTATGGCAAATATTGAAGCTAATTTTTCGTAAGCATCTTGATTTCGACTAAGTTGAATTGTTCGATGAAAGTATTCTTTAGATTTGTCCAATTCTCCTAAGTTCAAGTAACACAAACCTGTTGATTTTTAATTGTAACATGTCAAACATTATAGAATATTAAGTTTAGAAAGTAAAAATTGAAACATGTTAATAGTAATTATTATTAAACTATTTTCTATTAGTTATTACTTAATACAGATATTATTTACAATGTTAGCAATATATTTACCAAGGTTATAATATACTTTTGTATCTGGTTCTCTGCACATTTTTTCTGCTTCCAAGTACATTTTTCGAGCTTCATCATTTCTTCCCAAAAGTAAACTAAAATATCATAAATACACTTCCACATATGTGTAAATAGGTAGGTATCCAATTACTAGGTAGGTACCTACTTAAGTGTTACTCAGTATGGTGACAAAAGTTGATACTTAAAAATTAAAATGTTCTCGAAACAAAATTGTTGCATTTTCACATTTATGGATAGGCCATAACTTTTCCTTATCTGTTCTTATTTATTTCCCCACAAATATACCACTCAGTTTAACCTTTTAGAAGTTTCACACAACCGTCGCAACCTCCATAATTTGCTGCTTTGTTAACTACCAACTGGATCAATCACACTCTGATTCAAGATTCTTAGGTACCTACATTTATAAAATGTTTTTATATTTGACCTAACATAGTACTAATTAAATCAACTTTGCTACCACACTCCTCATTCAAAGTTGAAAATCAAAGAATTTTTACTGTTTCAAAAGCTAATAAAATACACATATAGGTATTATACACAACCACAACATTGTAAAACCAATACATTCCGTGCCTCTGCTTCTCAGAATCTATAATTATTATACTATTAATATTAATTATTGATTTTACCACCTAGTTTTATATTTTATAATAGGTTATAATAGGTACCTAAATAGTTTCGATGAATTATATAAAATATTTATCAATATTAAATAAATAAGAATAATAGGTATATCATTATTTTTTGATTAATAGTTTAAAATTGATAAGTATTGCACAACTTTGTCAGCAGCAGGCAGGCGCCAGAAGACGGTGTATCATCTTCTATGCTTTAGTACATTAAAAATAATTATGAACTGTGAATTGACTTATACCTATTATATAGGTTTTTTTTTATAAATAAGACATGGTCATCAATTTTCAATGGTATGATATTAAAATAAAATATTATATCGATAAATATTAAGTACTTATAATTAAATTAGTACCAAAAAAATAATACTTATTTAATACTCATAAGATAGGGCCCAAATTTATAATATGCTCTTAAACATCTTAGAAATATGCACTAAAAAATATGAATCTATGGTTTTATTTTGTAAAAATATTCTTACCCTATAAAATAAAAAATATGCAAAAATAAACGATTAAAAAAGTCTTATTTTCATTATTTTTTATGTTTACATAAAATCATATCATGGTTATAATGTGATTGATTTTTAGTAGTATTTTCGGAATTTTAAATAAAAATAAATAAAATTGAATGAAAATTGTGCACTCGGATCACAAGACAAACACGACTAATGTATTTTTACTAATTACCATGATTCACAAAAACTACTTGTCCTGTACGTCTCAGATAAGATAATAAAATGATTTCATTAAACTATATGGACTATAAATATAACTATGAATACGCTATTTTAATAAAAAATAAGCAAAATATTACATTTATGCATTTAAAAACCTTATGAATGCAATAAAAAAAAGAGGAAAATATAGAAATATGCGTAGTACGTGTCAAAAAATGACGAAATATGCAAAATAAAACTTTATATTTTGGATCTATTGACTATGATTCAAACTTGTAGTCTACTTAGTTATTTTTTGGACTGTTTAGAAAATAAAATTCAAATGCATATAAATCCGGTCTTTACAGTCATGAAATATTATCAACTTACCATGACCGAGCAATCTGTTTGACTCCTTCGACGCACAACGGATTCAAAGCATAATATCGATCAAAACACCAATATGAATTTTTTATTTTACCTTCTTCTCTATATATTAATCCCTAAAAAAGTTATCTATAATATATTTCAATGGACTGGTTCATACAATATTTACATATATTTTTAATTATATCAGAGTTAAATACAATTTACTTCTATCAAAAATAAATGTTAAGAAATGTTACCTTGTTTATTATTCATTTTTTTAAAAATATTACTATAAATAAAAAATGTAATCTATGTATTAACATTATTACCAATATATAAAATGCAAATTCGTTATTATCCTTAGTGTTGCGTAACTCTTGATCAATTAATAATTTACATAACTCTAAATCTCGTTGTATGTAACGATTATAAATAATCCAATCAGATTTTTCTTGAACATTGAAAACTTGCATCATTGGTTCTGTAAATATTATTATACCCGTTACTGACAAAGAAGTTGGTTATTATTTATTAGTTTATTACTTAGGTCCGTGTCATAAGTTGTTTATGTGAATTACCTGTATTTTTATAAGAAACTAATCCATTGTCCATAGTACTTAACAGTACTCATTAATTAATAATATTTTAATAAGAATCACAACAACAAAATATATTTCACTCACGATTTTTACAATATATTGAAATTTTGTAACACATTAACATTAATTTTATAGGTATGAAGCATAATGTTTTGATAACTTATAAAATGTTGCTAGGCAACGAAATTTCAAAAACATACAGATAATTATTCATACTCTAAATATGTATAATATTATAAAAATAAACAAACATTTCCAGAAAAAAAACTATATTTAAATAAACTAATTATATTTTGTTAGTACAATCATATGAGACTAACAGCTATAAATTAAATAATATGGTACAATGTTTAAATGATCTTATACATTAGTGTTGGCGATTCAAAGTTTATATTTATTAAAAAATAAAACATCATTTGATTCAATAAAAAAAAAAAAAAACCTTATTTGTCAAGAAAAGGTAATCAAGAATCACATTACAGCAATAAAATATCATTGATACATGTTGCATAAATTATGTGAAGAGATCATAAAATACGCAAATAACATTTACGTACAACAAATTATAAATTGGATCCGACAATAATATATTAAACTGACAAGTTCATCAGACCTTCATAATTTGTTATTTTTTATAAATATTTGTCCGTAAAAATAAAAAAGATTAACAAAATTTTTAAATTTTTAAAGTATACAATATTTGTAGTTTTTAATTTTTTAAATAATACAATTAAATAACAAGAAAAAATATGTATGAGTGAAAATAATTTTTGGATAAGTTTGAAATTTTATTTGTTAAATTTAATGCTAATTTACATTGTGTTAACAGTAAATATTTTAAAATTTTATTTGAAAAAATACTACTTACACGCTTATACAGAAAAATGTAATTGTCAATTAATGTTTTTTTTTTTTTTAATTTGTACAAAATATTTTTTGTGGGTGATGTGGCCGCTTAAAGTACTTTTGCCATTGTTACTGTGTTCAAAATTGGCGGCCAACCGCTTTGAACTCTGTAAAGTATAAATAATAATTTTATGAATAATGTTAAATAATTTGTTTAATGTTTAGTATTGCAGTTATTTACCTGCAGAATGGTGGCAGTGAGACGCGCACATTGCACGAAGGTCATTTGAGCAGTTCGTCAATATTGGTAAAAGCACATGCTCCCATGCTAGATGCTGCCATCAGCTTGACTAGTTCATAGGCATGACCAACAGTCATTTCCAGGGGCGGACGTCGTGGTAAATTACTCGATTCTAGTTATAATAAAAATTTAAAAAATAGAATTCAATAAGGAAAATACATCTGTTTAATAGGTATTCAAAGGAGATCATACATATATGTATTGTATCTATCTTATTAACACGTAACATATTAATATTTAGTTTCGGCAGTTCTAGTTTTGTATTGTTAGCTTAAATATTAGAGTGAATAAATTTAATATCTAACTTAAAGGTAAGAATATTATCTGTGGTCTTGTATAGTTTCAAAAATATTTTGATTTATGCAAGTTATGAATACACAAAATATTAAAATTGAATAATGCTCATAACTGGATTAAAATTTAAATATTAAAAAAAATCCAACAAGAGATCACAGATAATATTGTTATCTTTAGGTTTGATAGTAGGTCGATAATTCACTCTAGCTAACATAAAACTAGAACTACTAGATCTAGTATGTTATGCATTAGTAAGATGAACTCAACAGATGCAGATAGATGCCCTCTCAAGGTATTTTACTATAAGATAATATAATAAACTTTAATACGAAAATAGCTCAAGTATACTATTAAATATGTGATACACAATTCTAATTACCTAGGATAGCAGAATTCAGTGCTGCACATACACTATCTCTCTGGGAAGCTTCCAGTTGCCAACCAACAGGACTATCCCAAGGATTAGAATATGCTAATAAACTAAACGCATCCTAATTAGAAAAAAAAAAACATATTATATTAATGACACAATATGGTATTACATTTATTATTATAATATTTTATACATACTTGTAACATTTTTTTATTTGTTTCATTTCTTCCTAATTCTTGTCGCAATTGCAAACTAAGTAAGAATAATTCTCGACCAAATTCTAACATTTTTTCAACACCAGGCTTACTGCCACCACATACTTTTTTAGTAGTTTGGTGATATTCTGGTTGATCAATATCTGTATTTTAATAAAACTATTAATTAATACAGTTTTTTCTAAACAATTAAAATTGTTAACCTACCCATTGATTCTTCATTTCCATTATTATTAACTCTTGATGTCCCATTACTTAGTTCATCACAATTATGTCCATTGTGATAACCGTTTGAACTATACTCTTCTTTTATAAGGTGATTTTGGTGATGTCCATTTACACTGTCTGCTGACATAATATTATATTCAGTCATTTGGTTGTCTTCGTTGCAATCCATTTTTTCTATTTGGTAGTCATTAATTTTTGGTGTACCATTTTTAATCGTTTTAATTGTAGTTATATCTGACGAACCATTTAATATCAAATTCACTGAATTTATTTCAGTCACTTCAGTAGTATTTGATAATTTTTGACATTTAATGTTTCTAAAATAAATAAAATAAACATTGTAAATTTACTTTATTAAGTTGTTTTAAACTTATTAACCTATTAACTTATTAACTTATTACCCATTGGTTTGTATAGATGTCGGACTTCGATTTGACTGCAATGTACGTTTTGGCGAAGGACGAGTGGTTGAATGAATTTCAATGTTATCATAAGATGAGCGGGGTGTTACCTCAGAATCTGTACCATTAACCATTTCAACAAACTGACGACATTTGAGCTTAAATAGGAGGTTACGATTTGATTCAAGTAACCCAGGATAAAGCTTATTGGTCATTTCAATAGCTTCACCCATTCGACCAGTTGAAACTAATTTTAATATTTCTACATAAATTGTTACATATTAATTATCAATTTTAATTTTTAGGTTTGGTGAATTTGGAAGAATTACTTTGGCGATTTTTTATGGAAGCAATCTCTTCTTCAAATGATTGATCAGTTTGAGAAATAAATGCTTCTGCAGTTGCACAGAAACCTTGGTGAACTAAATAAGTAGATACCATTCTAAAACAAAGATTATTATTACTACCTTGTAGTAGTGCAATTATAATATTTTAATTTACTTATGGAAATTTGTCTGGCACTGTGAATATGGATAAGAAAATGGATAATTTTGAATAGTCATTTGTGTTTGGCTTCTGAGTTCTTTCATCATTTCTTGAATATTGAACAGAAATGGCATCTGTCCAAAATTGGCATCAACCACTTCACCAGGTGTTTGTAATCCTACTGTGGGAAATAAATTTGGCTGAAAAAAAAATATAACACATAAGTAAAATTTGATAAATAATACAAGTTCATTCAGAGGATGCTAATATATAATTTGTTTTCAAATTTTTCACTTGTACTCAACTAAGTTAATTTGTGTTCAGCAGAACTAACCATGTGTTATTAGTTTTAATATTAAGAGTGAAATAACCTTTTATCTAACTTAAAGATAAAAAAAATGTTTGTGTTGGTAAATTGGTTTCATTTTATTTTATTTTTACAATATTTAAATTTTTATGCTAATAATAGGTACTTGTGTAAGATTTTTTAAAACAATTTAAACATAATAAAAAAATCCAAGTCATTGTCATAATCACAAATCCAATCAAGCAACTGTAAAAATAGCTAAAATACATAATAGCGAATGTTTAAAACAGCCTAAGTATATTATCTAAAAATTATTATTATTATTTATCTGTAGTAATATTATTACTATTAAGTTATAAAGATACAGATAATCACAAACGATTTTATAGCCGAGTTATCCAATATTCTGAACGAGATATAATAATAAAATAGGTGAATTAGATACGACCACAATATTCGACAGCGACAGTATAGGTATGTTTAATAGATTTTTTCATTATTATATAGGTTGGAATCGTGGTTTTAATATTATTTAAAAATTTACTTAGATCGTGTCACCCAACATTTTGGAAACAAACTTATAGAAGAGTTCAACCAAGAACTAGAGCAATACACAAGAGGACAAAATCCAATAAAAAAAAAAAAAAAAAGAAAAAATATCAAGATACTGCGTTAAGAATTTACAATAAAAACAATATACGGAAAGATATATTATGAATTATTTGAAAGGCATAGGTAGCTTATAATTTATTACTACAATTATAAATTATACTGATTTACATTGATGTATCACTAAACATGTACAATAATAATAAATTTAAAATAATATATTTTAGCTGTTTTGAACATTCGCTATTATAGTTTTTAGCTATTTTTCTATTGTTGTTTTGAGATTCACTTTTTTCGTTTAGTGGTTTTGACATGATACAAAATAGCCAATAAAAAATTAACAAACATAGGTAATGTTCTAATTTAAGTTTGATGAAAGGTGAGCTAGAGAATAAAAATTTAGAATATCCATTTGTCAGAGAAAATTCACTAAGAGTGTGTTGATATCCACTTAATTACTCAATGTTTAAATTCATATTACATAATTAACTGTTTAAAGTGATTACTCACAGGAAGGTCAGTAAATGCTGTTCCTAAATGGATTCCATTTTTAGTATAAAAACAGTGATTGTGCACAAGATCTACTCCACAACCGATTATATCGCCAGTAGTAAAAGTAGGTCCGTATGGTTGACCTGTGCCACTTGAGCAAAATGAATGGCCATCATCACCATGATAACCATATGAATGTTTATCCCAACCTGGAATTATGTTTATGATTAGTAGACATGTATTGTATATTTTATGAATAAATCAATTTCAATATTTTATTTTGGATCAATAATTTTACCTGGTAAACGATTCATATTGACTCCTTGGGCTGAAAGTCCAACACCCATATAACCATCACGTCCTTTTGATACTATTTTTACTTCAAAATAATATAAACCACAAGATGCAGGAATAGGGTGTGTGGCTCTAACACTGGCTGCATCCTTATGTGTTTTACCATGACCTGATTAAAAACAAAAGGAAGTATTATTATCTCCATACAATTAATTGAATATCTTATAAGGTACATAAGTTTTATTCGGTATTTTTGTATAATGTTCACTTAGATTAATTTGATATAAATTTATATAATTTTATTTACAGTGAACTAGAAAATTTAGTAAGTAATTCTAAGTTCATAAAAGTAATAAAGATGGTATGGACTGTTATTGGTAACAAGATTTGATTAAAATATTATGATTAAATATATTAATCTATGCTAATATTATAAAGAAATAGTTAGTAATTTTATTAGTTTAACTGTAGGAAGAAATCTCTGGAACTACTGAACCAAAAAATTTTTTCACCAGTAAAAAGCTACATTATTTCTAAGTGACATAAGCTATATTTGATTGTGATTAATCATATTTTTTAATGTGGAATAACAAAATATTTGTTAATCTATTCTGAGAAAAAAAAGGCCAATGCACTATTTATTGGTATACACTGACTATAGATGAATATTTAACAATATTTTTCTTTAGTACTTCTATATAAAAGTCTACGGCACTACATATCTCCTTCAAAATCTATAAACACGAGTATATATGTAAAAATGGAAATCTATGTCATGCATTATATTATTTTTTTTTTAAATAATTAAAAAATACACACAAAGATATTTCTTTTATCGTTTCATCTGTTATCAATTATTATTAGAAATTAGTATTTTAGTGATTAGTGAATAGTGTTTATATAGTATAACAGTACAAAACTTTTTTGTTGTATAATTCACACTTTGGTTATTGGTTTTTGGTCCATTATAAAAAGGAAATTAAATTTGGGTCGTTCAATAGAAAAAATGCTGCTGTTAAATGGTAAAAAAAAGCAATGCTGGGCAGGACAGCTATGAAAAAGTTGTTATGTTGGAAATATCATACATACACCAAATCAGAAAACCAAAAATATTATTTATACACATGTGTTATTCTAAATATTAACATTAGGCAACCAAATTTAACAAAGATGTATTTTATATGGGCAACAAAATGCATAGAGGATAGCTAGTTTATTATATAAATAACAAATATTTTGATATATTTTAGATCACATAATTTAAATAATTTAATTTAGTTATAAAAGATAGACCTTGGGTAATTGCCAATAATTTAAACATATGTTAAAAATATGGTTAATTATTGTGCAATTTAAACAATACTCAACATTAAAATAAATGTATTAAAATGTAACTATTTAATTTATATATTATACAAGCTACTTTGTTACAAATAAAAGTATTATCAAATACTTTATTATTCAAATAGTGTTCATTATTATTTATTCCTATTTTAAATAATAATGATAAATAAAATAAATAATCAAACAAAAAATGTAACATATTTTAGAATATGAATGAATCGAAGAATGTATTTGTTATTATTGTTTACTGTTGATTTATTAGAAATAGCTAATAAGAATGCTTTTTTTTTTTTTTTTTTTATCAAAGGAGTCAAGACTGCAAAATATGTAAAAGAGCATATAATCCTAGATATAATCCCACTCCTAAATATTTGTCACTTTTATTTTATTTTAATATTTTGAAGATAGAAAAGTGACATTCAAAATTTACCTATAAAATATTCCCTCAAAAATCAAAATAAAAAAAGATAGTGGTGCTGATGTCATTGTAATCTAAATATCTATAACAAATGACCTCCTTTTACCACTAGTAATAGACAAATATTCAAGTCTCTCATGAGATATGGTAGTTCAAAATCCGATTTTTTACCAACTCTTAACCTAAAATGTCTATACCCATCCACTAAGATTACTTATAATATTTTTCATAATTAATTTATAGGATTGGCGCCACCAGAAATAAATAAAAATAAAAATTCATTCATCAAGTTGAAGAGATTTATCGCTCAAATTTTTAGGACATTTGAATTTTAAGACAGGTTATTATTTATTATTATTGATAATGCAGTAAAAAATATTTGTAACCAATAGTAAGAAGAAATATCCTTCAACTTAATCTATGAAGAATATATTGAAAACTGGTACAAAGGAGAAAATTGTAGATACATGTATACATTTTCAAATTCATATAGCTACCAGTTAGTTAAGATCCAATCACTTAAGTCTCCCTTAAATTCCTTTGTTTCATACAAAAATGATAATAAAGAATCACATTAAATACAATTTGAATCTTACTTCGATGATACAGATAAATGCTAATCAAATAGGATAGAGTGATTCTCCAACTTGTAACTGTCAGACATCTATCTTGAATTATATTACTTAACTCGGGCATGCAAGAAAATAATAGAACTTTATAGTCTTGAATATAGCACTAAATAGGCATAGTAATATAACTTATCTGTCACTGATATAAAAGCTAGCAATATACATTAGCTATAAGATGCAATTTTGAACTAATTGTTTTATCACCTTATTTTTTATTTAATTCAATTTTGTTGTGTTATAATTTAAATAATTTTCTACTTATGTTGTATTATTTGCTTAAACTACCAAATGATAATAATAATTAAAGTGTTATGTTTCTTTAACAATTTAAGTCAAATATTATTTATGTAAATAACATTAAGGTTTATAATTTTAAAGATTAAACAAATATAATAAGGTATAAAAATTATAAATTTACATAGTCAAATTTTAAGTATTTAAATAAAAAAAGTATTATAAAATAAATCAATGTGATATTTGATTAATGAATTAAACGACGGCTTCAATTAATGGGCGAATGATTGACAAACTTACACAAGATTTAATAATAATATCTTTTTTGGTTTTTGTTATTTCCAATGTCATAAATTTCATAAATGTATGAAATTAGTTTAATATATCTACTTTGGCTATAGTTTTTATGGCAAATATAATTTTTTACATTATTTAATTTTCATTGACAAATCTTATGAAAGAAATAAATTGAGATTTACCAGAAACAGTAGTACTTTTTCAAGTCTCTTACCATCATGACAATATTTACAGTACAAATGAAAAAAAAATAAAAAAAATTTAGGTGACACACCCAGTTGAGAACTACTGACATAAATTAAAACATATCATTTATTTAGTCTATCCAATCTAAGTTTTAGAAAATATATTTAAAATAAATATAGCCTATAGGTACATATAACAATATCTATCTTCATATCAAAATACTATAGATCTATAACAGGGATGGCAAATCCATGGCACGCGAAAAGATTTTGAGGGCACGTGAAGATTTTTACTATAATATATAATATTGGCATTTTTATGTATATGTTATGGAGTTATGATAGTAGTAATTAAGTTAATAAATACAAATTGTATTCAAAATTAAATAATCCATGTTGTTGCTTTAATTTAAGTCAACAATGACATTTTTAATTAATTAATAAGTGGATATTATTTCAATGTGTTTTCAACTACCACTTTTTTGGAGTCACTATCTTATTTACCGATTATACATCTTATTATATTTAATTCAGGCTGTAAAAATAAGAAACATTTTTAAAACTTAACTGTTTAAACTTTTAATATTTAAAAAAATTCTTGCAGATGCTGAAACCATGTCAGGTAAACCCACCTAAGTAAGTTAAATAAATAAATTAAAATTGTTTTCACAAATATAATAATATATGATTGGTAATCATGAAAATCATAATAAGATCGATGGTTTATTTTATCAGTCATCAAGTGCTATTATGAACTAATTGTTTGAGTGACGGACAATAGTCAATTGCAAGATAGATCATACATTAAAAATCAATAACCAAGATACCATCACTCACTCAGTCTGATGGATCGAACAATGTATCATGGTCAAATTTATGTTTAAGTAATGGGAGTATAAACTATAAATTAAATATTTCTTAACATTTGGGTTTGGGCATGTACCTATGTAAAAACTTGTCAATACATAATTTTAATAAATAACTACCTATTCCAGCAAAGTAACATTAATTACACATCATAGGTAAATGCATGGTTATTTATAAATATTTATTCAATGATAATATTACTATTACTATTCCAACTACCAGCCAATAATTGAAGGCATAATAATTTATTACGATTTAAAAATGGGTAGGACGTTATTACTATGCGCCAAACGCACTCAACTTATTATTTGCGCAACAGTGGCGATATTGTGAAATTGCCGTGTGCAAGCGAGGGCGGGTAGGGAGGCATCCTATTCAGCGCAGGAAACTTCCGTACGTCAAAAACCATACGGGCCTACTGGACAGTGCACACGTCGGTCATGGAGGGGGTTGTGTTGACGAACGAGATCAAGAGCCTCACCGAGCGACCTTGGCACGGTAACTGATGGTGCGAATAAAATCGAAATACAAAAAAAGCTGGCGAGAGGGGGGGGGGGGCGCGAAAAAACGCGTCAGAACACTCTCGAGAAGCGAGCAACCCAGGCGCTTTGGACACAAGTCACAAACGCGCGAGCTCGTCGCTATCGACATCATCGAGATATAGCCCCGGTAGGGACTTGGGAGGGTACGTTTCGAGTGCGATCGCCCGTCAACAGGGACGGGATTACTGGAATAGTGACACTATTCGACCCGTCGTAATAAACAGCACACACACACACACACACACGCCACAATACCACATACCATACCGATACCATCGCCGTATTATACCCCTCCCCCCGACACTGTGGCACCACCGGGGCAACAGTGGGCCAGTGCGCGCAAAACAAAACAATGAACAGCTGATTCTTTGTTACCCACATATAGATATATAATAGTAGTAATAATATAAAAATATATAAAATATACGACGTCGACTGGGAATATTGTCATTAAATTGTTGAGAAAGCCGTCCAGTTTAGAGGTGTGGGTGACACACCAAAACGATCTATATTATAATATTATTGAATAAAACGGTCGTGGCACGGACGTGACGTTGTATACCTTTGTAATGCACACGTATGTTGTTCTGCGACAGGCCGAGATTGGTGAACTTGTCTTTGGAATTCCAGCTTCGCGGTAACGGCGTGTCGTTCTCGTCCACCATCGGGTACAGAAGCTTCAGCCGACCGTTGCCCAGTTCGCCGAACGCGCTGGTCGCGGTGCCGTTGACGGCCGCGGAACCGCTACCGCCGCCGACGGTCGAGCCGCCGCCGCCGCAGTCCGAGTTCACCACGGTCGTGTTGTTGCTGCTGCTGTTCGGGCTGCTGGCCGCCATATTTTGTACCACGGACGCCGCCACCGCGCTGCGTCGAGTTTTGACGGTCCGACTGCGGCACACACGGACGGGTGCCGGGAATGTTTGGCGAAAAGAAACTATAGACGGGCGGTGGGGAGAGAGACGTGGGGCGAGGAAACTCGGATTAAAAAACGAGAATGAAAAATAAAAAAAAAACGATTTAAAATCACGTCAAAACGATGTTGCGATCGAGTGCCCGAACTCCGCCTGGATGGCGTCAAACCGAGAAAAAAACTGCGATCCGTGAAACGGCACGACGGTGAGAATTAACGCTATCGCTACTACGACTAAAACTACTACAACTGCTGCTATTGCCACCAGCGGCACTTATCATCGCGACGGATCGTACACGCACACACACACACACACTGCGCACGCACACGCACAAAGAGTAGGCCGTCACGCGCGCACGCACCAGTCACACGGCCCGACACGCAAACACGACACACTGTGCTACGTTGTAGGCACTACGACTACGGGTCTGAAACAACGGTGCAACTACAATACGACGATTACGGCTGCAGTGCTGAGTTGACTGCTGACGGTAGCTGCTCGTCGGCCGCCGTCGTCGTTCCGCGACGGGACGGGAGGCGCGGTGTCGGAAATTCCCAGTAGATGGCGACACCGGCGGCGCACAGCTGATTTCGCCAGGTGATCGGCGCGTGCGCCGCGCGCCGTCCGCCCGCCCACGCTGCGCGCCGCCCAGAGCGGCTTACCGCTTACCACTCGTTCGACCTACATTTTGTGGAAGGGCTTCCACCAGATGTACGCGGACGTGTACGCACACAGACGCTGTCACTAGGTTTTTGACCTCAATACAATGGCGACGAGAGCTTATATTATTATTATTATTATTATTGATATTTATTATTCACTGCATACATCATAATATTATGTATAATGTATCGACAGACACGGTGGCGTATATCTGAATCACGTCCTCCGGAAGAAGGGAGTGGGGGGCTCTCCCCGCAATACATAATAATACTTGTTATTTTCATTTAACGTTAATTTGATAACTTCATTATTGTAGATACAATTAATATAGGTAATATTGTAATATAGTATTTAATATTACCTGAAAAAAATCGTGTTTCTACTCCCGAGGTAAACGAATCTGCACCCACTCAATAGTACGCCATTGCGGCATTGCAGGACGAACTACGAAGGATTCGCGGCTTTGGGTTGTGTTATGTACTGCGTAGTTATTGTGTAAACTCTATCAAGTGTACTGGGGACACCAATATCTTACGTTCAAGTCTTTTCTCGTACAACACGCCGTTGACGGGCAAATAATTCGCGATAATAATGTACTTAATAACGTGAGTGGATATCTGGCTGCAGGATAACCGTATAGCTATATCAATAAACTCATCATTACCTAACTATATTTCTGTCTATGCTTAGAATCGAAAATTTTGATAACCAATTGTGCGTTTGTGCCAAGTTCTTAGTTTATTAAGATTATTGTAGGTTTACGATGGCACTCCAGCCGAAACCGGATTCACAGTAATTATATTGTTCCTCCCCCCTAAAATCAACACGGAAGATTCGTCTAAGTATAAATCGTATTGGTGCCACCGTCGCCAACGGGTCGAAACATCTTTGTAATATATATGTCTATCCAACCGAACAGTCGAAATGTCGAATTCGTTTTCTTTTTACTATTTCTGTTATTTTTATATTAGGATGAAGTGATTTTTTTTCGTAGGAGTTCAATTTTATTCTGAAGTGCGACGCCTCGTTTCGCGTCCATGATTATTCGTGTGGCTGGTGCTTTGGTGGATTGTCGTTGAAAAACATTCCCTCCCCTTTAGACACAATTATACCGCGCATTCTGCTGCTATTATTAACCCTTCCACATTTCCAAGGCGGAATCTATTATTGAACGTCCAAAACTACCACCCTGAATCGCTCGTTCTACAAAATATTAGTTTTATACCTACATATAATTTACATTGTATAATAGTCAGACTTTGAATACCTATAAATACCTAAATACCTAATAGCATTAATATTTTGACTACAGTTTGTATTATATAATATTCCTAACCAGTCATAACTTCTTATACAAATTATTATAAAATAATAATTACATAATGTTTCATGATAAAAGCCATCATACCAGACCTGAATGAATGAATCGAAAATTAATTATACATTTTTAAATATCTATCGATAATTTGAAAAGAACCAAAATATTTAGAGCACTTTTATTGCCTAGAAAAAGTAGAAAATCTTGTGAAAAATTAAAAGACGATTATTTATTATGTGTCTATGTAAGGTTATATAGGTATTCAATAAGGTAGTACCTAAATTAATTTTAAACTGATAATTTGTGATCTATGAATTACTAAACTAATAATTGTTTTCAACGAGTACCTAAATCTCTTCAACAATTCTATTAAATATTTTTCAAAAATAATATTTTTAAACGGATTTTAAAAATTAATACAATAATCGATAGTAACATGCTCTATACAAATTTATAATATACATAATATATTTATTTATTATCTATAAGAATTATTTAATATACTACTTGAGTATAATATAAAATTGCCTCTAAAAATATTTGGAAATAATTCAAGTAAAAAAAAAAAACTATGGTGTTTGAGAATTGAGATACAATCCATGTACTCGATAAATATATAAAATTTTTTTTCTAAATTGAATAGATATCTGAAAAACGGTGGAATTCACATGCACCCTTCTGCTATATTCTCTATAATAAACTAGAATATTAGATCAAATGTTGATGTTGTTAGTGCTCAGTTGTATTACATATTTATGGGGAATGCCGGTATAAATTGCGATTATTTTATGTATTATATACATTATACAGTATATAATATTATATATTATGCGTATTATATACCTACTGCTGCTGCACACCGGTAATCGTTTTAACGAGTAGGTATCTATCTGTTATTTTTATGAGGTGTTCATATTATACATAAAATGGGTTATCAACAATGAGTTTCGCCGTTTTCGACCAAGGTTATTAATATTAAATTAGTTTTACTAATATATTTTAATATGCGTTATTGTTATTATTATTTGGAGATAATCATTGATTTTACACTAGTGCATACGCACTGTGACGGTTGAGCGGCTCGCTGGTTCATGAATTTGTGAAATCGATATCAAACGATGTACAGTTGTTTAATAAGCGACCGTACAAAATCGAAAAAATATAATACGTGGCATAAAATACGCGGAAATTGGAACGTCCGGAACCACAAGCGTACGACGAAACACGATAGTGTCGTTCGTAGCTTGTAACTTATCACATAATATTAGGGCGGCCAGTTTTACTGACGGCACAGGATCGATTGAAAATTGTAATAGATTTCAACTACTGATTTCTGACGAATAACATATTGTATGCACCATGGCCACCACTCACCATTTCGTATATTTGTAATAATTGTAAAATACACCTATAAATTATAATATACAAATATATATAGGTAATAATAATAACATAATATTAATCATATTATATTAATTAACATTTAACGGCTGCTCGCGGAAACATGGAAGCATCATTAAATTTGAGAGTTTTTGTGTTGGAAGTGCAGAAAATTAAAACTCCATGAGCCACACCACTCACCAATCACCAGTCATCAGTGACACTATCGAATGTCAAAGACCACATCGCAAGTAACGTTGATTCGTACACGACGATTAACAATACACACCAATACAGATGGGTACCTTAGGTATATGTGGTTAGCGGATAGAGGTTACTCAGGTATACTGTTTTATGTGGTACTGAAGTGGTGAACCATACCTTTAGTCCACCCAACCTTTTGGAATTACAACAAACCTTCGGTGGTTAATTGAAACCGCGAACAAAACAATTGTTGTTTTTTTAACGGATCGCAAATCGCAATTGATAAAAAAATTATTATACTTGTATTAGGTATAGTCATGGGCGCCGCGAGGGGGGTGCAAGGGGGTGCACTTGCACCCCCCTGGCTTTTCAAAAAAAAAAAAAAAAAATTGAATGGTATTATACTATTAGGTATATAATATAATATTTATAATATAAAATAATAATAATATAAATTATTATTGTTATATATTATATAATATAATTATATTATATAATTGCTAATATTATATAATACATATTATTACAATTAGAAATCACCGTATACTATGGAAAAATGCACCCCCCTGATAAAATTCCTAGCGGTGCCTATGGGTATAGTAAAATTGTATTTAATTAACTTTACATAATATGCAACGTACTTACTGGTAGGTATAGGTCTGTATTAACGTATTTTATTTAGGTACTTAAAAAATGGATTTATTTTCAAAAATGTAGTTTTATAATGATTTCAAATAATGTAAGAAAAGATTAATATTTCCAACGTATTTTAATGTATTAATTGGTATTGTACCTATATAATTAATATATATTAAAATATTCTGGGCTCTATTATTGGATGGTCGCTTTCCTCATACAAAATTCTTGTTCATTTTTTTATTGCAAGTTCTAAAAATTATTTTATTTACTAATTGTGTTACACAGGTTTAATTTTTTTTTTTATGCAAATAATATGCATTAATGTGTACTGGCTTAAAACTACAGATAAGTATATACTACATTTTTACTAAACCAACTATTTATAATTGTATTATTTATATTATACAAATGAAATTATACTTAAAATATATTATTACATTTAAGTAGAGAATATTACCAATCATGCTTAAGTGTTACAAATGTGAAGCGCCTTAATGTCTTGCGCCGTTCTTTTATATTATCTAAACAGTTTAAAATATTTGTCTTATCAACTATCGTGCATCCTACTATCCTAGTACTTACGTATTATTATAAATAATTATAAAAAACGATTTTTGATAATAATAAAAAAAAAAAGTAGGAAATATAGTTTTACTGAAAAATAAGAAAATTGTTAAAAGTTTTGTTTTTCTAAACTTCGAACTATATAGTAAACAAATTATAGTAATAATAAAAGTATTAAAAACCAAGTTAAAGTAACAATTCATAACATTCATTTAATAATATCAGTAGATACTACTATCTATAGGTATTGTACTCACTACAATATTAATTATATAGGTAGGTATTAACAAAGAATTCACTGATTAAAGTGAACCGTTAAGACATCATTGTTAAATAATTAATGATTTCTACATTATAAATTTAAAACTATACCTTACAACTCACAACAAATGTTTTATAAAATGTATTTCAATTTAACCAATATTTGAATAAAATATGTAATTAATCGAATTATAATTGAGGTATTGCATTAATTAAAAAAATAAAAAGGCAATGAGTACATAAATATATCTTCCCCATAAGGATTGCTTACAGAAGAATGAGGATAGATAATGCAATTGTATAATATATAATTGTAGTTTGTGAAATACCCATATAATTTGTGTTAGTAAAAAAAAATTTTCTTTATATCATATTTTATTCATATATATGAATTCTGAATTAAAAATTTAAACTAACTAATAAACTTTCAAAGCACTTGACGTACTCACAAGTTTTCAGTATTATCGGTATTACTTTATTTATGTTTTCAAACATTAAATAAATATCATTTGATGTTTCAGTGATAATCATTTAAACCAATTACTTAGTTACTAGGTATATATTAAATGAAATTGTATTGTCATTTTTCCTCAGCTATTTTAATATATACCCAACATTAGTATCCTCTCTTTCATTACCACCCTCAAGGCTTATAGATGCGGTTATATTAAATAATTATATTGTTGTAAAAAACTATATACTGTTATTAATTAACTCTTATAAATTATTTAAATTTTTATAAAATGTATGCTTATTTAGTATTTATTTAATATTAATAAGTTTGTAAGAGGAACAAAACCTTTATTTTTAAACTACAATAAAATTATTATCTTTTTGTTTTTTTTTTACTTGTTTATAAACTGAGAATATGTGTACAATGAGAAGTATTGATTTATTTTATTTTTTTATAATTTCATAACCGATTTTATCACCGTGAATCGTGAACGTTATATTATTCTGAGTTAAATTAGCAAAGTTATTTTATTAAAACAGTATTTTGTTGAAAAATTAATCAATCATTAAACAGGTCTAGTTATACAACTAATAAAACTGCTAAATATGTATAAGAATTAATTGTTAACAGCCTCAATAAAGAGATTATTTTAGAAATAGAATTTATTTGTTAAATCTCCATTTCATAAATTGAACAAAACAGTTAATTGGAGATATTACTTTGTTATAGAAGACACAACAGCTTCAATTTGTTAAAAATAATTTATATTTTAATCAGAAAAGAAAATCTGAAGAAACTATAGTTTTATTTTCTACCATTGGTAGATAAATTGATTTATAACAAATACTTTTTTTCATGCTTTCAACAAATTTATATGTATCTTTGAATTGACACATTTTGTATATCAAGAATCTGATTGACTCGAGGCAATAAAAATTAAATTTCATATTTAGATAAAAATAATTTTTTAAAAAATGGCAAATTACATACTATTTTATTAATTTAGTTTGTAGTTGAAATTTTAAACTTGTAGTGCTAGACTGACGTCTGTCCAACATCTCAAATAGAAGACACTAATTTGAGAGTTAAGACTTAGATTACCAATTCTAATTTTTTGGTTACAAATTGGTCACTCATTAAAAAAAGATTACAAAATTTCACTTATGGGGTGCCAGGCTGATAGATCTCATAATTTATTATGTAGGTATGTATAAATATAATTACAATTACTAGTTGTTTTCAGACTTTTTCTCCGCTTGTATCACCATAATTCACATAATATACTGTAGGTAGTAATAAATAATAATCATAGTTCAATAATGGATGACTGGACATAGAAATAGGACCAATGTTTAATGTTTGTACGTTCTCTTTATAATAATATTTCTTGGTAAAATTACAATATTTATCTGCGGAGAATAAACGTATAAACTCTGCAGTTCACTGTTGGGTCATACTTGTGTAGGTTATAATATACATTAATATTATAGTATAATATATGTTATTCTAGATGAATATTTAGGTAAATTATTTTACCGAGTAAAAGTATTCACTATAGTCTATAGTCTATAAATCACATTGTTTACAATAGGAATTTAATTATTATTATTAATAATAATAAAAAAAAAAAACGAAATTAGGAATTGCAAGTTTATGGATGAATAAAATATAAATTGGTTAAACTTATAGTATGAGATTCTAAACGCGACTGTTTGATAATATATATTTTGTATTTATTTATATTGTTATACATATACGACATACCCTTTAAAGGCAGGTTGAAGAAATCAAATAAATTCAAAATTTTTTGTCGAATTCATATTTTTAGTTAAATAACTAGGTATACAATATCATAAATATATGTCGGTCATACATGTTAAATTAGTACTGTGCTCAGTGCTGGTTTCTATGTAATTATTGTATTATTTAATTATTATACTTAATACATTTAAAATTATGTAATTGTTATTATAAAACCATGAATCGTGGTATATTGTATTATATAGCTGTGAATCTGTGACATTACTGTTGGTTTACTTGGTTTTATAGGTACTTTTATATTTATATTATATAAGTATTCAATTAAAGTGCCAGATTGTAGTATTACTTTTTCATTGTAGTTCTTTTATTTTATAGTGTTTACCCTATAACGGAAAATAATCTTATATGTTTCATTATCCATTTTTTTTAACTTAAGAAATGAAATATGATCTTTGATTTTTCAAAATTAGGATTTAGACACAGGGGTAGTGGCTTGGAAAATATAAAAAATAGTTGGAATGTTATGGAATTTCTAAGTTTACTTACAGTGCAATGAATATATTTTTTAAAGAATTTGTATGAAGTTAATGATCACATAACTATTTAATCAAGGTTTTATTTGACGTTATAAATACTTTTCTGAACTACGTTGATTTCAAATGATGATAGGTATGTGCCTAGAGCCCAGAGGTTAGTGGTTCACGGAGAAAATATAAAAACTTAATGTTTAAATCGCTGCGTCGTCATAGCCATAAGTGTTTGCTAACCGTTAGTAATATACTAATATCTATATAATTTATTATTAAATATATAATACACCTAAATGATTAAGATAAGTACCTAATACCTACCTATAAAAGATAAATTTATCATGCTATTTATTATTAAGTTGAATTTAGTTCGTAGCTATACATCATAAATATTTATATGCGGTCGTGTCCGTTCTACTATAATACGACGTACATTAATAAATATTTTATAGATACCTGCAGACAAACCTGAAAAAACATAAGCAACTTTTTTAATATTATTTTGACTGATATAAAATTGATATTGTTAGATATATAAAATGACATGTACCTTATCATAAATGTCCATTAATAAAAAATAAAAACATATTTTATTTAACCGGGAACTTTAAAATATAATTCAATTTGGAAACTATTATTTTACGTTTATATATTAATAAAAAGGTATTTTCCATACAATACGAATATATCTGTAGTCTCAGGTCTGTTTCTCTGTTATATATAAAAAAATGTTATTTCGATCAAGCCAGGATTCTAAATAGCTTAAATCACCTTTGACATTAGCTAGTGAAAGGTAAGTATCAAGTATAAACATCCGCTCTCATTGAGTATACAAACTATAATCCAAGTTCATTTTTTATGTTCACTTATAATTGAATCATCTCGTCAACAAGGAATTGTGAATGCCACAAAATGTTGGTCAACCAGGATTTGAGGTGCTCTAAAATGTGGAATAACATTGGAATGTGTTTTTTTTTAGAAATTATAAATACTTTCTTGTAATTAAAACTATTTAGAAAATTAAAAATATATACTAAATTTTTTCACGATTAACAGTTACAATTAATAGATCTGAGGAATCGAAATTAATTAAAACCTAATTAAATTTCAAGCTTTCCAATCAATAACTCTTCGTGTTCTCTCTAATGCTCCTTGGTACGCTACAATCATATTCACATTTTTGATTTTTGTCAGTAATCTCTTGAATAGCTTGAAGATACTGGTGACATTTTTTTTTACATATTTTTATAAATTTTAAATGTATTGTACCTAATTAAACCGAAAATTAAAAAAAAATATTTTGTCAAGTAGAAGTATTAAAAATAATTTTGTTGGCATTAAATAATAACTAAAATAAAGTTACGATAAACGTTTGTGTGTTGTGTCTACACATATTATAATCTTAATTTATCTTGCTTATCACTCAGTTACGTCTCTGTCGACGAATTAAATTATACATTTTAATTTCGTGCTTTTGTCGTTTAGTCAGTAATTATGATTGAATATGCTGAAAATAAGTAGTTGGATTTGAGAATAAATTTTTTAGTAAATAAAGCCATTGAGGAAAAATTAAAACTTAAAAAAAAAGTTTAAAGTTTAAAATTTTTTATTCATTAAATATTTAAGTAATTAATTGTTTATTAATAAATTATTTATTTTTATTATCAATTAATTTGTAAATTTTAAATAAATATAAAAGAATTCTTGCATATTTTTTATGTTTTTTTATTGCATGTTATATGGCTTATCTCGAATTCTAACTCTAATCATAATTGATATTGTTTTAGGGTTTACTTCAAATAATTGAAAAAAATTAACCTTATGTATAATTAACTAGTTATCTTATAATTTATATTATAGTGTTTATACTCAGTGCTATAGGTAGTCGCGCGTGCATGCATTGCCTGATGACCTATAAACCTCAAATTTATATATGTTACGTATTGGATTATATCATTTACATTTTAAAATAACTATAATTATGAGATGATGAGAGTCTATAGTCAGACTTTTTAAAGAAAATGTATAAAAAATGGTGGTTAAGTGTGTAACGCTGTATATTAGGTATCGAGTATTCGAGTGAATATTGCCACATCGGAGTAGGTCACTATAAATTATAATGGATGTATTGAATTTGAATACAATGATAGGTATCATTGTTTACGAAAAATGATTCTGAAAGGAGATGATTTGTCAGTCTATGAAATGTTTTTCACTAGGTGGTGAAAAAGGTGGTTTATGTTTTAATGACCTGAATAGCCTAAAATTAAATCATGTATGCAAAATGCCAATTCAAACAACTGGTGTATGTTTCAATTTACAACAACTAGTAATTTTTAACTACTATATTGTAACAAAAATCTTAAATTATTTGATAGTTAATCGTTATTTTACGTGTGAATTTTTGATTTCGTAATAATTTAAACTTTATTTTAAATTGTTTTCATTGGCTAATGGCCTAGGCACGTATACAAGGGGGTGTTTAGGGTGTTCAAACACCCTCCGAAGTATTTGGTTTTTGTAATATAAATTTTATACTAACAAATTAAAATAATTAATATAATTTAAATAAAATAAAAATACTCAAACAGGATTTATAAATAAAATAAAATAATAATTATTGTACATTAATATGATGGGTACAAAAGAATTTGAAAAAAAAAATGTTCTACTTTTCGATAACTTATTTTCAAAAACACTCCCCAAAATGTTTTTCTGCGTACGTCCTTGGCTAATGCTCAACTTCTTTTATAATTATTGAAAGCAAAACTTATGGGAAATCTTGAATTAGGTACATTTTTAATTCTTAGCTAATTATACAACATTTTTTTTATACATTTTAAATTACGAGTACCTACATATTCTAATAATGGTGTTGAAAAATATATTGATTCATTTTAAGAGATTATCTTTTTATCATATGAACCTATTTCCATAATTTTTAAGTATTTATAGTAAATAATATAATATATATTATACTATATTAATTAAATACTAATAATAATATAATATTAACTACGAAAAATACTTTTCTAGTTTAATATAAAAATGCGACTTGAATTTTTAATTGAATTTTATTTTTTGAGCTAGGTGATTTGGGTCCGTGAAAATTTGAGTTCGTTTTGAAAGCGGTAAGTTGAATCCCGGGTATAAAATGGTAGTAGGTAAGTTGGGTCCGGGCTATAAAAAGGTATAGGTAAGTTGGGTCCCAGCTATAAATTATTGGCGCAATTATGTCTTAAATATTAAAAACTTAAAACTTTAATATTTCATATTTCTATAATTTACTTTTGAATAATTCTATTACAATAATACGTCACACTGCATATAATATAATATTTTATAGTTTTATACCATATTATATTGTAAAATTTAACGTACTAAATGTACGCTGGGACCCAATTTTTATCATTTATACCATATATTATTTATTAAGAACATAATATTATCAAAACCACATATATTTTAATTTATATATTTTTTTCCGGGACTCAACTTACCTACAACCTTTTTTTATCTGGGACTCATTTTACCTACAACCTTTTTTTTCCTGGACCCAATTTACCGAGATAAGGTCATTTGGGACCCAATTTACCAATCCCGATAATAATATAATTAACTACGAAAAATACTTCTCTAGTTTAGTATAAAAATGCGACTTGAATTTTTGATAAAAAGTTGAACAAACCATATTATAGGTACACTGGATAGACGTGATAGGCACTACACTAAAAACTTATTTTATTGAAGAGCGATAGATCTTCAAATTTCTTGTTGGGTGTAAACCTTTTCAACTCAAATAATAGAACATGTATTGGTAGGTACATGCAATATAAATAATAAGTGATTAAAATATGAAAAACAATGTTATTTTTTATGAACACAAACAAATTTATATTTTAAGATAACAAAGGTAATAATGTTTATAACAAAACAAATAGAGGTATAAAAAAACCAAAAAACACTTAAAAGGTATTATGACAGGTCCAGATGGAAAAGAAAAATTCGTGATTGTCTGCAGACTAATAATGTCGTGAACTTGGACGGGGTATAGCGGCTGTGGCGGGCGATGACGGAAACTCGGGTGCAACGGCTGGGATGGTTAGCGGCCGGCCGCTCGTGCTCAGCCGACGGGATTCCGGGGCGAACCATAGCACTGGTTCGTGTGTCCGATATATCGTTTTCGCCCAGATGCCCCGCCGGTTGAGTTCGAACTGCCGGCCGCCGATGCCGCACAAGATGCACCAGATAGGAAGCACTGCGGCCGGTTGCAGCGTCGACCGCCGGTGCACGGTATCGCGGACATCCGTTTCGCCGCCATCACTTACCCGAATCTGCGCCACTGCTGCCGCCGTCGTCGCTACTGTCCGACATCCGTCTTTCAGTTTTCTTCTGCTTATTTCTATATCAATCTGAACGTCTGTCAAAAAAAACTCTGTCATCCTCTGCTAATCAATATCACGTAAATCTGGCTTTACACAGCCACAGCAAACGGCCCTGTAGGCTCTTCGTACAGCACTCTGGACGACCGACAGAAACCGACGTTTTTTTTGTCGTCGTCGCACCGTCTCATTGTCTAAGCCAAAGATAAAGGCTACCTCTCGATCGTCATCATCATACGGAGGCTCCTCTACCGGCGCTGGTGCTATGGGTCGGAACCAATAAGGTCCCGACGTTATTGACCGTACTTCCTCAAGACGACACACCAGCTCCAAATTTGCATTTAGAGGAGCTTCACTATCTGCAGATGCTAGACATTCTGCCGGCGCGTCGGGATCGGTTTCCACGGCTTTGAACTCAGTTGTTATCAATTCTGTGGAAAGCGCCGGCGTCAATAATGTTTCTCCTTCACACATCAACTCAAAATTTGCATCTAGAGGAGCTTCACTATCTACAGATGTTAGACTTTCCGCCGGCGTGTCGGTATCGGTTTCCACAGCTTTGACCTCAGTTGTTACCGGTGCCGTGGAAAGCGCCGGCGTTATTGTCCGCCCCTCTGGAGAAATTGATTGTTGTGAAGTTTCGACAACCTGCAGTTCATCTGCACAATCACTCTCATTATTGTTGGATGTAGACGATGGAGTATTCGGCGGTGTGTTGGCCATCATTTACGTGTTTTATTTAAGTACGGTAAATGCAAAAAACAATAATAAAGAATATCTATTGTAATCTGTCAGAGAGTTTGAAAGGTAGTAACTGAATTAAAATTTGTCTCCGCGATGATACACTTCTTAGGATATCTGCTTGACAACAACTCAAAATGATATAATAAAATATTATAAACAGCTAATAGGCGTTATAAAACTCTGAAATTAAATACTACATTTTTTTTAATTTAACAATTTATTGTTTTGGAAAATTTTATTGGAAAAATGTTTATATTTGGTGTTATAAAATGTTGAATATCTTATTCACTCGTATAATGACTATTTTTTCTCAAATTGTAAATATTATTCGTTATAATTCAAAAACAAATAGCTATAAATACTTGAAATTTTCACAAAATGTTTATATCATAATTTTATATTCATTACATATATTTTGACTCTTTTTAAGCTATTATAGAAATTTACAACTTTTTTTCTTTCAACATTAATAAAAAATTAATTCTCTGGGTAACATTCTTTCATAATTAAATTTTAAATTCTATTTAATTTGATCCAAGATCCCATGTATAAGTTATTCTTGTATCTGTATGAAAAATTTAAATTATATAGGCACAGTTTTATATATTGTTAGTTAGAATCTTGATTAAGTTTTTCGAAATCTCAATAAAAAAGGTTAACTTTTGTGTAGTTAGAAATCTATAAAAAGTTTTCTTCATAGCCTCTAACACTTTAAAATTTAATTAAAGATTTTTCAGCAAGTAATTTATACCGGAACCAAAATATCTAAAAAAATTATTAAGTCAATTACAAAATTATTTCGTCAGGTTAAAAAAATAATAATAATATAATAGTAGTTTTAAGCATTCTTATTATTTAAGCAAAAACATGATTATTATATTACCAATTTATCTTAATTTGAGTAGGTAGGTACTAATTAGCACTGTGTCATTTCTTATCAATGTGTTTATTATGTGGTTTGGTTTCTACGAGGATTTATAATTTTATATGTTACGGGTAATGTTAACATTCGGATAATGTCGTCATTATTCGGCTAATATGTAATTTTTCGTTTATAAACTTGAAATATTAACATTATCCGGATAATGTTAACCTTAGCCGTTGTTTAGAGTTTTTAGCCAGAGTTGTTGTTAGCATTCAATAGTGCGGTTAGCAACTTTTTTGGTGTCAAAGATTCATGGGCCCATACACCTATTGTATTATTAGTTAATAGTTATTACTTATTATAATTTAAATGTTAAACAAAGTATATATACCTAGTTATATCAAATTTTATTTATTTAAGTTTTATTATTGTTTGGTATATTAATTTAACGTGATATATATTTAAACACAGTTTCAATCATAACACATAATAATAATAAAAAAATAAAAAATATAAAAATACTAATAAACTAATGTGATTTTTAAATTTAGATAAATTGTAATTGCGGGCTTAAAATTTCAACATAGGCCGTGGGTTGCTGACCCCAGCTAATAATATCTTATCTTAACTTATAACCGAATTAGTCAGTTATCTTACCGATAAAGTGAAGAATATAATATATGAGCTTAATATTCATCTTAATTTTACGAAATTTTTTTTTATAATTGTATACCAATGCGACGTCGAGCTTCGATCTGTTGTTTGTCTGTTTCAGTTTTCAGACATGACAATTGCCAATACAGTGTTAAGTGTTTTAAATTAAATTTTTTTAAAAATGGAAACAAAAATGGAATTTTATAATTTATTTGAGGAATTGTTGTCTGCAAAAAGAGAAGATAATTCATCTTTTTTGTCAAATGAAAAATATTTAAATATAATTAATGAATTGAAAGACAGCAATAAATATCATCGTTTGAATAAATTTGAAATTATTAATATTAGAGAAGAAGAGAAACTTATAGCACCCTTCGAAAAAGGTAGTTCTAATTTACTATATTACGTGAAAATTGATGAATAATATGATAGGTATAATGAATGAGATACACCTTAATATTGGCCATCGTGATAAACATCGAATGATACCAGAAATAAAAAAAAAAAATACTAAAATTTGCCTCAAGAAGTTGTACTTATATTCTTAAAATTTTACGGACCCTGTCAAACAAAACTGTTATCTAAACATACACTATACACTGATTTATTCCAGTTGCATCAATAAATAGGTACATTGGTGATAGATACATATTATATTACATTTTTTTTTTATATATATATTACATTTTCAGCTTTCTGATGAAGCCTAAACATTTTTTTGAACATTCTAAGGTCAAAAAAAAAGTAAAGAAAGATTTAAATGGCTATAAATAGTTTGAAATTAATCTATAAATTTTGAAAAATTTGTGGTGTATACAAATGTATAATGTGAGTATTAATAGAATGTTTCAAGTTTCTATGTTTAATAAATTTTAAATAAAAAAAATATTAATAAAACATTGTATTATATAACCTCATATTATCTACAAACCGTAGATCTATCCTTGTATTAATTATACATCAAATTATATTCCACTATCTTATCTAACCAGGGATGGACCTATGATTTTTAAATTAGATTATCTTCTTTTTAGACGTCTAATCTATCTCTGTACCAAATTTAATCATAATCGGTTGAACGGTTCGGGAATACATAAAGAACAGACAAACAAACATTTATTTATATATATATAGCTACCTAATTATAAAATATATTAGTATAACTACTATAGGCAGATGTAACTTTTAAGTATATTATGACTTATTATTTTATTATTTCCCTTCCATTTAGGACAAAATTCTTATTTGGTAGATCTTTACTCTCTGCGTACTACGGATATTATATTAAAAAACATAAGAATTTGGTTTAAAAGTTTTTACGAAAAATAAAATTATAAAGTATAGTATGCATACTGCATATCAAATATTTCTTTTAGTAGTAACCATATTGTTTAAGAACTAAATGCACATTTTTTTACTTTTCGTGTTCGATGAAATCACCATACAATATTTTAATTGTTATTAACCACAATAACAAAGGGCTAAAATATAATATATTTAATTCATTTTTAGCATTCAAATTATTTTATATTATTTTATTGAGTTCATCATCATATAATATTAACTGAACTGTATTAAAAAATATTAGACAGTATTACAACAAATAATCAGTTATAAACTGAATGCGCTATGCGGAAATACTGAATTGAAGATAATATATTGAATAGTATAGAATAGAATAGATGTCTTTTATATTTTTGATCACTGTAGTATGCGGATATATTAAATCTATTATTTTAACCTTACATAAATACTACACCTATTAAGTTATATCTATAATCATACGTGTTTAAAATGACAAAAAGTTAAGTGTAAAATTATATTTTATGTTATCACTATAATAGTGAAATATTAACAGTCAATCATATTTTATAAATCATTCTATAATATTATGCACTTGTGATATGCCACTCAATGACAGTTCTCTAATGACTCCGAGAAAAATTCTATTTATAAATAAATTTAAACGTAATTTTTTTCTCAAATGACTCATATACATTTTTTATCATCGAGTTTAAATTTTTGAATAATACAAGTCCTTTTATATAAAATTAATAGGTAATAATACATTTTTAATTTTAAATTTTGATTTTAAAATACAACAAATACCTATGTGTTAGAAAATAAATATTTATCAAGTTATAATATAAAACTTCAATTAGTTCAAAACCTAAGTATATTCTAGTAAAACATCGACTAAAATAATTTCTTAATAAATAAATATTTATTTGATAAAAAGTTAGTAATAAAATTGATATATAATACTTGTACAACAAAATGTAATTTTCCATTTTATTAGTGAATTTATTTTTGTTTTACAGAAGGAATTCAATTATTTAAAAGGGTTATCACTACCTATACGAACTTTGAACAGAGTATGTAAAATTGATAAATGAAGGGATTTCACAATTATAAGTTTTTTGTGTTTATCAATGATTAATTTTCAACTTTAAAATCTTTTCTGACATCTAAATGATATATTTGGGTGAGAGACGATCATAAATAAATAATTAGAGGCTAGGTAAATTTGGTCCACGATAATATATTTAAAAAGTTCTGTAGTCCTGTAAAAAAAAATAGTAGGTAAGTTAGGTCCAATTCCTACCTTCGATTATTATAATATATACTACTCTTATTATTTATTATTATCTATTATATATTTATTTATAAATCACATTTTAACTGAAAACTAATCTTAAATAGTTAATTTAATTTTTATCTATCTATAATATTAAAAACCATCTTTTCATAGATCTTAGTTTAATTTAAAACAGTATTTGTTCTTGTTTTTGTAGGTATGTAAATATATTTACATACTATTTTTTATTAAAAGGCTATCTATAAAATAATACTATATAAGAACTAAGAAGTAATTAATGCCATCTTATTAAAAAAAAATAATAATAACCAATAATTTTTAATATTGTTAATATTTACAGTTACATAGTTTCATAATAATTAAAAACACAACATCTCTTTTAAAAGCCTTTTTCATTATTTGTATGCTGAGACTGTTTAAGGATCTAATAAAAGTAAATATAAAACATAATGAAAATGAAGCTTAAAAAATAAGGTAAGGTAAGGTAGATACATAAATTATGATAAAGATGATCATACAAATAATTCATTACAATTAACAAACACTAATTATTGAGAGAAAACTGACTTCAAGATTCTGGAAGTGAGTATAATATATTTATCCTTAAAAAGGAATTCCATAAAAATTTTTCTTGAGATTTATTAATAAAGATATATTTCTAAGTATATTATAATCTAATGCAAATAACAATTCAATTTATTTCAAATTTTCACCCATAAAATTAAATTTAAAAATAGCTATTTTAAAGTTCAATTAACTGTTGTTAGAAATATAATTTGTCTTAATCAAAAATAATATTCATATTTAAGTTACAGGTAGGTAGGTACAAAATCTTTTAAAATATTTATGATTTTGACGAATTTTGTTAATATTTAAAACTTCAAATGCTAATAAAAAAAATTGTAACTATGTATTTTTGTAATTTTTGAATAAATATAAGTCCAACTCATTAGGAACTTCGTATTACATTTTCAAGTATTTTTATTTCAGCAAAAAAATTATAGGTATCAACACTAAAAAAAAAAAAAAAACTTAAAAAAGACAAATATTTCAAAAGTTTATAAAAAACATTAAAAATCAGCGAAATATTTTTAAACTTATACGTTTTGAATAATAATAAATATTTAAAATCGTTTGAGGATAAATAGTTATCGTTACGTGATTTCTCAAAAGTTTAAAATTCAGACGCTCATAACATTTTTAAAACGCAAATCCGAAAAATCCGTAATCCGAATATACTTTCCTCAATCTTGTTCGGATTAACGAGACCCAGTTTAATATATATGCTATATATACTGTACATAATATAGTGAATATATTTAATAGATATTTCAAAGTTATTTGTCATTAAACAAAAGTTTATATATATAATATGTATATATATATAGATTATAGCATTGAAGATTAGATAATAACGTTGTACTTAATTCAAATTGTATGTAGTAAGTTTAACAGTTGGTATACACTATAAAAATAATTTATATAATGTAAAAAAATGTTTCGAGTTGGTAACAAAAATTTAAAGCTTAAATATACAGCATGCTCATTGAATAAACGTCATTGAATTTCTAAAAAAGGTACAATAATTGTTATAATCTAAATAACGTAGGTAGTTAGTTAGTTACACAATTTGATGATCATAATATGATAATACAATAATAAACTATACTACTAAGGATACAAAAATAGAGGAAATCGCTAATTATTATTATTCAAAAAAAATATTTTATGAACTAATACTTACAATACCTAGATATTACAATTTCATTTCAAATGTTCGTTTTAGCATTTATTAACTGGATTACAATATCGTAGAAATAATATGTAGTGTAGGTACATACTACGCAGGTATACCTACCATAATAAAGTTTTTTCTTTTGAATACTTAAAAGCATGTATTGTTATGGTTTTCTAAATAAATAAATAAATGTTATAAAATATTATACAATAAATGGAAAATAGAATTTTTAATATACAATTTCATGAATATGATTTATTGCTAAAAATGATTGTATAGAACTATATTATAAATGTTGAATATTTAAAAATAATTTTTTTTTAGAACATTACTTTTTAAAATAAATAGATATTATTTAGTATTTTAAATAATAGTACCAATCATACCTATTAGCTAATCATACATAATATAATAAATGTTGTCTTAAACAAATCATTACTCTTTAATAAAATAATGCAATAAATTATGTGTTCATAGATGTAATCTTGTTAAAATAAATGTTTCATTCAACGTTTAAAATATTTTTTTTTCGTTTTGTAGCCAACGTAAGCAATTTATAAATTAGTAAAGTTTAAAATATTAAATTAACATTATAATTACAGCAATAAATTTTATAAGTTACATATTATATTAAAGTTAATTTACAAATCATAAAAATGAAGTTATAATTAATATGTTTGTGAGGCATAATATTTAAAATTTAAATTATTCTACATAGTTATTTAAATAAGCATATATCTTTAATGATATCTTATCATAATGCATTTCTATAAGCTAAAAATACAAGACAATAGATAGCGAAATTACTTTCCGATTCAAACAATAATTGATAAATATTTTGAAGAATCTGTGGCTTGCATGACAAACAAGGCGTGTAAGTTCGATTTTATAGACATATACGTATTATGTTTAGTTAGCGTGTTATATTTTTTTTTCTTTGACGAAGGACGAGCTGATGTATGTGAGGTATAATATATTATAATTCTTTTTTCACGGATGAATTAACGTGCATTTAGTAGGCATGGTAATCGGTATAATATTTTAAACCTATTGAATGCATCTATCAGTTATAATTACGATTCTCACGAATATAATACAAATACAGATCACGTAATAATCATATAAGCGGCATTATTTTTCCAACTTTTATTATAATTATAATTTTTAGCATTTAGGAGGTACCTACTTACTAAATTTTAAGTAAAACTAATTGTTCTGAGAAAAATGTAAGTACCTAATAATGGTGTTTTATTTCAAAAAAATAAAATAAGATAAGCAACATAATTTGTATGTTAAATAATTTATATAACACAATTGTAAAAAATGTTTATTTACAATTAAACATTTTTTAAAATATTTATTAATTTATGATAACAAAGTGATTTAATATATTATATTTTTCAATAATAACATTATTTTTGAATCTTTGTCAAATATTTCAAGTTTTTTTTTTTTTTTTGGATGTACTTAAATTCATAAAGAATGCATACTTATATTTATGTTCTATTAAATAGGTTTTTATAGTCCATGTTCATTGTTAAAATTGTCTGAAGATAAAATGCTACAAGTCAGTGGGCCCCATTCGATACGCCTGTATCTGAAACATGTGTGCAATTTAATACACACCCTCCATACCCAGTTTTTACAGTATCTACCAACGCGACTTGAATATATGTATAATGTATATTTTTTTACGTATGCATAATTTACTATAAGTAAACAATATAGCTTAACAATACATAATAATATGTTAAGTGTATGGAATTAAAAAGCGTGAATTAATTACATATAGGTACATAAACACTCGATATGATGATAATATGATAAACATAATTATTATATTATATAAAATATTTAATTTGAAATAATTTTTCGTAAAAGTAAGTCAAGCACAATTTATTTGTGATTTTATTTTTAATGGTTATATAATTTTTAGTTTATAAATATACTCTTTCATATAACTTCATCATCGTATACATATAAAATAGGTGAATTATACATCTCTTTGGTCAGAATATTTACGTAAACACATAATTATAATATTATATATTTTGTTATAGGTAGTATTACTACCGTAGTAGCATAACGATTTCAATTTATCAAACTTGTTTTTTAATAGTTATATTTTTTTTTATGTTAAATGTTGAGAAAAAGCTTTATTATTGGTACTTGTCATAAAGTTATTGATTTTTAGCTACTTTAGTAAAATCCATTTTTAATATTTTAGATTCTATTACATTGTTGTGATATAATTGAAAATGTGACATAAAATAAATCAACCACATGCCGATTTCTACAATCATATTAGGTTGCTTGTAGTGATACTTTCACAGCATGCTTAACATGATTATCCTCTTGATATTATTAGCTTTCGAAAAAAATAGAGATTGATAGTTTCAATCAATCTTTTTATATAATCGAATTCAGATCACACTATAATATTTAATAGACAATAGTATTATACTGCCCACAATAAGTCAATCTCACTTAAGTAGTTTCATAAGTATAAGGGTATGTAATATTGTAAAAAATACCATACTCATAAAAATTTAAAAAAAATTGTTTGCTAATAAATTAGGTACAATAATTATTATAAAAAATCTACTGTATTCCAATTAATCTTAATGATTCAGAATGTTATAAATTATATTATTAAATGAGTTAAGTATACTATTAGAATAATTGTGTATGCTTTATACTATAGACTATAGTCTATAATATAATGTCTTACAACATATGTCAATAAATAATAAACAGAAATAAAATTATTACTTTAAAATTTTTGGAAGTGACTGAATTCATTGCTAGTAGGTACCTACTTATAATAATAATAATATAGTATAGTGACTAGAGAGTTGTATCAGTAGCGTAGTAGAGTTCGTTTATGGGGGGGGGGTTAAACTCATAAAACCCCCCTATGTTATATAGTAAGGTCCAAAGTAAAATTTTGAAGTATGTAGAAATCATAAGTTATCTATATTCTATAACTATCTATAACTAGTTCACTGTGTTGCTCCTATTTTTTGAACCTCATTTTAAGTAGGGTGTTTTGTGCTTTGTTAAATTATAGATGGTCTATAGAAAATGGATGATTTTTGACAGTACTCGGGGTTTTTTTTTTTTTAAATAAAACTATTTAAAAACATTTTGTTGTTAAGACAATTGTATTTGCATATTTAATTAAATGTACATAAATTAATTTTATTTAAAATAAATCACGTTATTCATATTTTTCATGATACGATATCTGCTCATAAAATTGAGAACATACATACATACGCCAGACTCTTCAGTAATGTGTCCATCAGCCTTTGCACATTGTTAAAGGTCCGTACTATATAATAATGGGGCTAGATGATTTCTTAAAATTACATGTAATTGCTAAATAAAATAAGCAAATAAAGTTGTTTTAAATTAAAAAATAACCGAGTACATTCTTTATTTAAAAATCATTTGTTTTTCTCGGTTTACTCTATATATAGTAGGTATATACCATGTATTGGTCATTTTTGGTAATGTATATGGTGTTATCATGCACAAAATCAATATAAAATATATTAATTAAACAAAAAACATATTCTATTGTGTTCTATATAGTAATATTTTATAGATATTATACATGAACAATTTTAAAATTTTTACTATATATTGAAGAAGTATTTGATTTTTTAAATATATACGGATATTTATAGTTTTTTTTTAATTTTTTAATTTTTATGGCTTCAAATACATGGATTAGTCTACCTATATTTTTATATATTTTATACGAAACTAATTACTTGCTGTAAGAATAAGAATAAGGACTAATCTTAAGGGCAAATATAATTCATTTAAATTATGAACTATCCTGATCGTCAAGGTTATGTAACAAATTTATATTCCAACGTCGATTTATTATAATAATTATGCTAAGTATGTATTTTTATTTTTTACTAATCAATAAATAAAACTTAATGTGATCACAGCATATATATTTACACAGTATAGCGAGTTCTGTACATAATATAATTATCCTTATAATAGTGTACACAGTTAATTTTTATTTTTTTTTATGATATATTTCAAAACTGTTTTACTGATTTAAATCTATATCATGTAGTTATAGTATATATTTATAAGTATAGAACTTTAATTTAATATGAAATATCGTTCGTTTTATTAAACATCAAATACTTGAGTAATAACTATTTTTATTATTGTATTACCTATTTTATTTGTTTTAATTACAATGTGTAATACATTTTATAGTTTCAATTTTAAATTTGATAAGAAAATGAAGTTTATTTTTAATCAATACTGATAAAACAATTTGTTAATAATTAATATTTTCACATTTGTTAACATTTTTAGAAATTTTAATTAAATATATGAATGTACCTACATTATGTGCTATAACTTAAATAATTTAATAGTTATGTTATAACTTATAATGAACATCGCATTTTAATTAATTAAGATACCTAAATAAATATATTTATACCTTATTTTAATAATATAAATTAAATGTATAGTTAAGTATAAGCATATAACATAGTATAACTTTGATATTATTAAAATCTATAAAACCAAATTAATTTTTTTTAATTACTATTGTGGTAATAATATATTGTACAATATCTATTATATTATACAAATTATAAATCGATTTCAAAAAATTGTATTGTTCAAATATTATAAACGTTCAAAAATATCTTCTCATATACAATTTCAGAATTAAATATAAGAACCAGTTTATAATATTATATATGATTACTGTTATTAATGTACGAGTGCGCCAAAACAACACCAGGGAAGTAACATATACATGTTTAAACAATCATTATGCTGTAATTTTTCAACAAGTGGCGGTATTCTTTTATACCTGTAAATATATATATATATAATATTTAGGTAGACACACTATGATAGAGCAGGCATACCGGCAGTCAGTTTCCAGCGGCACACCATTCGTTTTAGTCTAGCGAGTGAAATAGTTGTGTGCGATTATTAATATTTTATCGTGTTTTTTCACGCAATTGTTCAATTTATTATAATTGTTTTTAATGATATCGTCAAATTTTTGGGTACCATTTTAAGTGTAATGTGTTACCTATTTAATAAGTGTATGAGTTTAAACAGGCAACATGCGGTTTAATAACTGTGAGCTAAAAAAATATCAGTGCAAAATAATCATATAATTATCAATGTATATTTAAAATACATTTGATAGTTATGAAACTAGATGTTTGAAAAATAATGCAGTTAATATTTGAATTATTTTTCATACTATGGATACTTCAACCGTTAAAAAGTGTTAAGGTAATTTTTTATATCATATTTGTAATTTTAAATTGAGTTTTAATTATTTAATTTAAATGGATAATACGTATATAATAACCCATATTTACATTATTGCATGTAAATTGATACCTAGTCATAAATGAATTTAAATAATTTTATACAGTTAATACTATCTAGTACATATCTTGATTTAAATATTAGCAGATTTGTGAATAAGGAAATGCATTTTATGCAAATTGTAACTATGTTTATGTTAATCAACTATTATAAATAGGTATCTATACAAAAATAGTTTTTATATTGACAAAATAATCAACTAATAAAATTTTACGAAATATTTAATTATTTAATTTCAGCAAAATAGAATATTACTATTGATAATATGACACACATACTATGTCATAATACAATTTCAAAAGTAATTTTTAAAAGGTAGAATTTTATAGATGAGGAAGTTCAAATAATCCTACAGTTATTTATGACTTCTATATTATATTACATATTTAAGCAATTACTGTATAGTATCTGTTTTATTAATTACATATCATTATGGGGAGTTGCTAAATAGTTGAAGATTTTTAAAAAACTTTGGAATTTTTTTTAATGCATAATGTGTATAACGTATAGTAATCTATCCCCAAATGACAAATTTGAACAATTTTAATTTTGACAATTACTTCATATTTATAAAAAAAAAAAACAATTATATTTTAAGGGAACAAAAAAAGACATAATAAGTACCAATCATATTATAGTTTATGAATATGGTAAAAGTTTATAATAAATATTTTTCTGTTATAGATTTTAAAGCTTTAAAGACTTAAAGATTTTAAAACTATTGTTCCTAAATTATTATATTATTCTTTAATTACTTAGTTCATTTTTTTTTTCAAATTAAATGCTTTTAAAAATATATTAATTAATTAATAGTATTTTGTATAATATCACATAATATATGCATTTTTTTTATAGTAATTTAATTGACATTTTAATTTTGTTAGGTATTGTCTATGATAACCATGTTATACTTTTTACTAGGTTAATTTTTCTTTGTACAATTAAAAAAAGGGATTTCAAATTTTATTTCCAGTGTTTGTATTGAAACCAAGACATGTACTATATTAATAGATATTTTTATTTTATATATTTGAATAGCGACGTGTCGAGTGATTTAAATTTTAAATGGGTATAGATATTGATGTTAATATATTGTTTTTACAAACTAACCACGCGATATTATATGTGTCTTTTTTACTTTATAATATAGGTGTCAGATGGTTGATGCCTAATAATAATACTGAGCTGGAAATCTGTTGATTACCATCTATTTATTAACGGTTACTGACTTTTCAATGTTGCATATTGTATAGATATTGTATTATAACACTTTTCTCGTTTCGTCTAAATCTATTTTAATGTTTTACCTTCACTATCTTCATTTCTCTAACGGATTCACGGCCAAAACAGAACTGCAATTTTTTTTTCTTAAAATTGTAAAATTTAATAATTGTTTTTTGTTTTATTTTCGTTCAATGTATAAGGTTCATAATGTACATTTTTTTTTAACTACAATATTATACCACATTAAGTGTGAATCACTCAGTGTATGTTTTTGGATGAGATAATATAAATTATAAATTAAGAATAATACAAATTTTAAAAGCGTTATTTTCATTAGAAAATTGTATAATTCGAAATTTAAATATACCTATTGTCAGATAAACAAATAAGTAGGTATGTAAAACTAACTAGTAAAACTGATTTTGTTTGATGATCAACTCAATTCTCGGGTCTTATACTATTCGATTATATATAGTCTTTAATGTATTTTAATAATCCACTAAAATTAAACTTAAAAGGTTTTTTTTTCTTTTTTCTTTTTAGTTAAGGTCTTAAAAATGTTGTAATTTTATAGTAAAAATAAAAAATCAACCGCAAACAATTAATATTTTTTGAAAATTGAAATGAAATACCATGTAAGATATATGAAAAAAAAGGATTTTAAATGTACGTACATAAAATATTTAATACTTTAACACTATTTCGATACATCTATACTGTTTATATTCTGTTTCACGGATTAAAACTAAAGTATGTCTATATCAACTTCAATATTAGGTTTATATACTAATAATAAATTGATATATTAATGGTTTATTTACTATACTATCATGCCCGTTCGTAATTGCACGACAAGGTCACTGTTGGAATACAAATAGTTTTCAATTAGGTATGTAAAATCGACGGTTTAGTTATACGATTATTTTTTATTTAGATATATAACAAATAATTGAGCAAATTCTCGACAATGGTTAGAGAACTATAAGAATGTTTCTTTATTTTAACTTAAAAGTTTTATTTGCATATATAAAGTAATTATTGTATTTTAAAATCATTCGCTCCAGTGTTCATACTCATCATTTCATAAGACATTTCTGCATCGATTAACAAACATAATCGATCTGAATAAGAGTTTTCCTCTTTATCGTATATTCATTACATTTATTATATCTGTTATTCGTGGAGCGCAACGGACCACAGACGATGCGTTCCCGTGAGGGACAATCGTATATGTTCTCATTATCAGTATGAACAGCATGATTATCTTTTACTTGAAACCAAACGCGAGGAAAGTAACGATTCGGTAATAACTTTAAAAATTGCCTTCGTATATAAGTACTATATACGTCTATGCACCTTTTACTTTCATGGCACATCCTGTCTCGGATCCACTAGACCATTGTTTTTGTAATCCAATTGTCAGAACAGAGAGAATTCTGCTATTTCTCTTTATGCCAAGTATAAGTAACTGGTTCTAGTACCTAACAAACTATTACACATAGCGTGAAAAAATATAAAAAACGGTTCGTTATCAGTTTGATGAAAACGAAATTGTTACAATGATGAGAAAAGGCCATTAGTGCTCAAATACTCATATAGTGGCAATGCTTATTTCCCGATAACCTTGTCCATTCAGGACACGTTTGATTTGCACGCATCAGTGACACACTTTATACTGAATAAAAAAAATAAAAATATATTTTATGTAGGTATCCGATTATCAAATATGATTATACATAATATCACATTGTTTGAGCTGGTATATTTTTTTCATTTTTTTTTTTATTTTAGTCTGTTTAGATAATAATGGAAAATTCCTACTATTGTCAGGAAATATTATAAAATCGAACCATTCCTGTTGTCTAGGTTGATAACCTTAAATATTTCAAAATTAATTTTCAAGGATAAATAATAATATATAGCTAATAAAAATAATTTTGAATATGTAAGTTAAAAATTAATTATTTACTTTCAGTAAAGGATTCTACTCTTAAATAGACTAAATTCATGTATTAATAAAATAAAATAAAAACAGATAATAAAAATCATTAACAATAAGAGAAATAATTCATTTTATAAGAAGATTGTTTTTGATTGATTTTTGAGGTTAATTAAAAACTAATTATGTATATCTATACAGTATAATTGTATAATTTATTAAAATTGAAACATTTTATAAGTTATAAGTTTGTATACCTATTTGATTTATCAATTTTCTCCTACCTAGTTGAATAATATATAAAAATGGTTAGGTAATTAATTTTTAGTTTTAGATTACCTCTATGTATTAACTTAAGTAAATGCTTTTGAAACGTTTTTAAAGTCATATAGGTAGTTAAATGTGTTTACATATTTTTTTGAACATGCCAGTAGTGAAAAATCTTTATTTGAAATATACCTACTTATTATAATTATTTTACGGGCTAAAAAATTAACTATTAGGAAACGTAGTATATTTTTAGTACAGTCAGGCTAAGTAAATTATTTTTAATTTCGCACTGTTAAAAAGTGCAATATTATAAAATTATATAATTTTATAATATAATAATTGTTTTTTTTTATATTTATAAATAAGAATATATTAATATAAATATAATAAACATGTATCACTTTTACATTATTTGAAATCTATAAATTCAACAACATAATTAATTGTCAACACTTTGTATAATTATAATATAATTGAATACGTTTTTTTTTATTTTATTTAAAAATTATATTAACACTAAAATTGTGTTTTAATGTGCAGAAATTTTACTTCTTCCTTGCACTTGGGAATATTTGTGGGAGGGTTCCACATTACTAGATACCTAAAACATATAAAAATAATAATAATAAATCTTTCTTCTAAAATGTATCTATAAAAGAAAATTATATCACAGTTGTAACACAGCTCTATGATAAACTTCATACAACATAATATATTATATTATATACCTACTGATAAACACATAAAACATATTATTGATGTCAATGGGTTGAATGGAGTCGACTAACTTTTATAAAAAAAGATAAACAATTTAGTCGATCAGAAAACACATTCCAATATCACTAACATTAAAGTAATGGACTAATGCTATAACATTTCTGTATTATTAATTATTATGTAATATCTTATCGTGTCTAATATGGACAATTAATAAACATAGTATATCAAATATTCTAATATACTATAATATTTTGAATACATTTTTTTTGAATAATTTTATTATTTTTTAATTTTACTTTTTATTTAAAATAGTATTTTTAAATTTTACTATCTTTTATTTTAAATTTACAATTTAAGTAGTTACGTGTGCATAATGCACACAATATAATATAGGTATATAATGTTGATGACTTGAATTATTTTGTTTTCGATTTAAAAGTTGAGTACTCAAAATTATTTATTGAAATTCTGTATATTATAGGCTAATATAATATAGGATTATTATAAATAATCTGTTTTTCTATAACTTACATAATTATAAAATTTACTTATTTACAAAATACATATATATGAAAATATGTGTACCTATTACTTACATAGTATATAAACCCAATAAATTATCTATTTATTTTAAAACGTGTGGTTCCCATTTTAGAATTTATTTGAATATTTAAAAAAGTTGTAGTAATTATAGTTTGGTATGTTATGTAGGTGTATTAATTATTTATGTTTGATTGCATTGAGATAAACAGAGCGTACAAATTAAAATCAATGATTACTATAATTTTTAAATATTGTAATTTAAACATTACCTACTATGCATATTAGTATGCTGTGCATAAAATGTATGCAAGTTCAGAATGATAAACGCACTAACGATTTTTTCGGAAAAATTATACTTTACATAATAGTTTCAAAATGCTTTGTCATTAATGTAATGCATTAATTATACTAATAACATTTGTTTTAACTGTATTTTTTAAAATAAATTATACTTAAAATGAATAATAATTCTAAAAACTTGCCATACGATAAATAAATAAATTCTAAAAACTGATATAAATATAAATCTGGTTTTATTGGTATGTGTATTATTTTGTATGTTTAATAATGAAATTGCTCTTACTTAAACTTCTATTTTTTAATTTAAACATAATATTATTGTGCGTTATCACTTATATTCATTGGTGGTGTTAATTATTTTTTTCTGAAATGTTAAATACTAGTAAAAAATATAATAAAAATAGATACATACTTACCTACCTAATAAGTAAGCTACCATTTTTTTTTAAATGCGAACATTATTTATAGGTTATTGATTCATGTATAGATACAATTAATAAATAATTTATAATATTAATTATACTTTTTTAAACACAATTCGTGTCGTTAAAAGGAAGTTTTTTGTACTCATAATTATTGAGCTCGGACTACTAGCCACTAGGTCATTAGTATTACATACATTGACATTTTTTTAAAACTATAACTGTTAATAATAAGTTGTTCTTAAGTCTAAAATATAATTTAAAAAAAAAATATTATAAGTAGAAACGTAAGATTAAATTCTAGTTATATTATATTCAAATATTCAATATAGGTTATAGGATAGTATCATGATAATAACAGTGATGTAATATTACAACTACTAATAATATTGATGACTATCAATGGCTTAACTAGGATTTTGCTTATTATACATTTTTGATTTATGCATTACATGATTTACAAACTACCATTGTAACACATAGTCACGTATTGTGTACAAAGATATGTACACGATCACAATTTTCTCGAAATTTCTGAAAGGGCTGCATTACCGGATCGTGATTCAAAATTGTTGCAAAAAGAGAACTTATTTTGAGTTAAAAAAAAGTTTACGGTACCTACATTGCTCAATTGAAATAACCTAGGTGTGTATTGCTATATTTGGATCACAGAGTCTATATTACATACGTTTTATATTGTCTAACATCGATACAAAAGATTCTATCATGATCATATCTATAGTTTCGGTTATATGATTAAAGCGTTTAGCTGAATAAGTAGGAAAAATTTAAAAATTTCTATATATGATAATATACTCTACATATTATTATATAAATAAGTAATTTTGAATAAGTATATAATTATTATATGATGAAATATACAACTGGAGTACTTTAATGAAATGTGTACAAAATGTATCAAATTCATTGCATCGGGTTGAAAGCCATTGAAAAATATGTTAAAAAAAGTATGTGAAATCTGAAACTATGAATAAAACATTATTTATATTCATTCTGGTAAGCTTAATCAGATAATATTATAAGACACTTCTTTACTTAGTTTATTTTCTCGAAAATTTCAATATAAATAAAAAGTTGTCAACCGATTAGTTTATTGTTATAATTAAAATTTACATTTTTAGTAATAATAAAAAATAAATCCCCTGGTGTAATAATGTAATAATTTTTTTGTTTTAGATTAACGAAACGAATCTAATTGAACATTTAACACCATCGGAATGGAGACATTTCGTTGGACCCAATGCAAGTAAGTACTATCGGTTATGCTTTAGTTCCGCATAACAATAATTATTTGAACATAATATATAGATTGGTGGAGTGCGAAAGAAAAAAGTGAAAATGTGTGAATTGTTATTAAAGTTGTTACAAAATGTTTGAATCAGGGTGGGAGGTACACATATACCTACGTTTAAAAGAATAAATGTTAATCGTTATGGTTCCGTGGGTTTCCGAAGAGGTCAATAACACGTGGACAGTATTATAATTGTTGTGTATTTACACGCTATAGATTTAGTTAGGGTTTTCTCGTTAGTTGACAGCGTTATCTTACAGGAAAAACCTAATTACGCGTGAATTGCATACTAACCTTTGTGTGAAAAAATTTGTTTTTAAAATTAGATATAATTGATATAATATACGTATGGTATAATCGCAGAATAAATATAATTACATAATATAATATGTATATTTTAAATTATTTCAGGTCAACATTTTGGCGTAACTTACTTAAATCCAAGTATGCTGAAAATCGGACTGGTCAATTTTACGTCTGATAAGTTGGGTCGTTATTTTCAATTAGATTTGAAAAAAAATGATGATTTATTTGACGACAAATTTGTCATTCTAAAAAGAAAAAATGGGAAATCGGAAATAATAGATGATGAATGGAATGCTACGGGTTGTTATTACCATAGTTTTTCACCCCATGTGGCTGCAGTTGATGTCTGCAATGGATTAGTAAATACAACCGAAATGTCATAATATATAATTTTTAATATTTTCTTTATTTAGAGGGGAATTCTTAAATCAAATGAGGATGATTTTTATGCCATAAGCCCATTACCAGAACGATTTCATGGTTTGGATGAAACACCACACGTAATTGTCCGAATAGAAAATGCAGCAAAGTTCAAAGATTCTCTTGGTAAATTTATCGCCGTGAATGAAAATAGTAAATTACCTAAAATTCGATCAAAAAGAGGTATTTGGTCACCATCTGTGTTGAATCTGGAAATAGCCATTTTTGTAGACCAAGACCTTTACAGACTCATGGCCATTAATTTTGAATCAAACACTGAAAAAGAAATTATTCGATTTGTTTTGGCTATGGTCAACGCTGTAAGTAACTAAATACAACGAAACAACTGATTACTTTTCCATTCTTTAAAGAATATATTTTTTGATCAAATTAAATATCGCAAGGTGTATAACAAGAGTTTGTCAATAATTTCACTTTGAGTTCATATTTAAATATGTCAAATCTTCATAAATCATAAGACACTCTCTCGTTTAATTTTTATACCAAAAATGATGCAATTTAATGCTTGACAACAAATAAATCATAATTATTATCTAATGACGATGTTCAATGAATAGTATTATAATAGCGGAAATAATAAAGTAAAAAGTGACAGACGTATTTAAAAATGATATGAATAACATTGTCAAATCTCACGCATGAATAACAATGGAATCGTAACAGTTGTAGTATTATGGCCTAGTTGAATCTAATCAATGTGTCAGCAAATACGTGTTTAAAACGGTTTTTGGGTCATTTAGGTTGATTTGTTGTACCACGACCCTTCGTTAGGTCGTCAAATTAATTTTATTTTAAAAAGACTAGAGATTCTCCATTCAGATCCCGAAGGTCTGACAAGGTCCAATGATATAGACCGATTCCTAAGCAATTTTTGTAAATGGCAACAGACGGAAAATCCACCGCTAGATTCGGATCCTCTGCATTGGGATCATGCCGTTATATTGACTGGCCTTGATTTGTTTGTGACCGGAAAGAATGGTAAAATCAGTAACCAAGTGGTAGGTAAGTAAATGATATTTTATATTATACTTAAAATATGATGATCAGTGAAGTAACTTTGAAATATTAGCTCGGGCTCCACATCCAGACATTATACAGGGAGGTATGAGGGAATAGTGTATTAATCTTACTAAAATTATTTTATACGTTTAAAAAAAATATTATGGCATGTTTTATTTATTAAAAATTGTATAATAATTTTAAATTATTAAAAAATAATAATAATTTAATTGCTTATTAAAAATTATTAAAAGAATAACATTGTATTACTTCTGGGCTTTTAAGCGAACGGTCCCAAGTGCATCTGAACCCTCTTAGTTGCGCCACTGATGATACTTCGACTTATTAAGATACATATATTTTTTTTTTAGATTTATACAATACCTTTAAATTATTTACCTACTTTTACCTATGTGATATTATAGGTCTAGCTCCAGTCGCTGGTATGTGTACGAAAACTAGCAGTTGTACTGTAAATGAAGGTCGTCATTTTGAAAGCGTTTATGTGGTCGCACATGAGATTGGTCATAAGTAAGAGATAAGAGTTCACTATATTTTAATATGATATAAATTTGACACAAAAATGTAGAAATATAATTAGTATGTATTGTGCTTAGTGCATTCAATCTTTGTAATGATGAACTACAGAGAATATTATTTCAATCTTATTTGAAAATTGTAATGTAATGACTAATGAGTTATTTTTTATTTTTAATAAATAAATTAAAAACAACTATATCCACAGTAGCAAAAAGAAATTTCGTTTTTCTACGCTTTATTATAATATGATTTCGTCGTTAGATGATCAACAAACTCGCGTGATAGTGTAAAACAATTTTAAAAGTAAAACTTCAAGGGCACAACAACCAGTTATATGTAAAGAATGATGATTATTTAATTTATTAAATTGCTACCATGGTTTATACAAATAAATTATTAATTCATTCGATCCTTATTTTGTTTATTTGTTGTATAGTTTAGGAATGCGGCATGATGGAACTTCATCAGACAACAATTGTGATCCAACAAGTTACTTGATGTCACCGACCCTGGGAAGTGGTAAGATTACATGGTCCACGTGTAGCCACGAGTACCTGGAGAAGTTTTTACAGTAAGAGTAAATTATTTTTATAATTTATTGTACCATAATATATCTAGATAAATATTGCTTAAACTGATTAATTTTCAATTTTTAATAATTCATTTGTGCACAATAATAATGCGTATCTAGAAATATTACAGTATAATAATAATATAGCATATTATTTTGTAAAATTTAATGTGTTAAATAAATTGCTTTTTTTTTAATATTGTATCATAAAATAGTAACAATTTATGGTTAAATAACAATGTTGTCATTTGATCATATTTTTGTTATTTTACTTTATATAACACAAATAAATAGTTGAGTTTGTATAATACATATATAATATACCTAATATACCTAACAGTCTATTAAAAATTTGTATCTGTTTTTTAGTTTATTTTTTAACTTACAAGAAATTGCATTAGTAATAAAACATTATTTTTAGAATAAATTATATAATCAGAATTTAATGACTGAATTTTGTTTTATAATATAACTCTTAAGTATTAACAATAATAATTAATATAATTAGGTATATTATGATTAAAAATAGCAATAAAATATTGAATATATTGAGATTTTAATATTTTAATAAATATAATAATTGTAGGAATAGCAGGTCATTAATTTAATCGTATAGATTATTTTTATGTCGTATAAATAACATACTTTTTTACGTGTATTTTCATTATTCCAAAAAAATAAAATACATATAATTATACTCATAATATGCATTACCCTCAAAAATGTACTTATTTCAAAAATAATACTAATAATTTCAATGTAATAGCAGTGAAATCACATAATTATTAATAATAACTTAAAATTTATCTAGGAGCTCACAAGCAGGCTGCTTATTTGACGACAGTGGAACTTCTGCATATATGGATCATAAACAATACGGTCGTTTGCCTGGTGAGCGGTTCGACGCACACGAACAATGTCTGCTTAAATATGGACGAGGAAGTGAACATGCTACTAGTCAAGATTTAAGTGAGGTTTGTCGGGATTTACATTGCCAAAGGGATCGATATACATGGACTTCGCATCCTGCATTAGAAGGAACTCTATGTGGCCCAAATAAAGTAAGATTATAATTAATGTTGATTATCGCCAATATAATATGTATTGCGTTTATTTTCACTTTATGAATTATTTAGGTACATGTAAAATTTAAAAATATCTTTAAATTTGCAGCTATCGGATAACACAAGACCTGACTTAAAAAAATGTCAGAGTAACTTCTTTTGTTTAACACATTTAAAAAATTAAAACTTATCATTCAATAGAATGTTTCATTTCATTTTATAAAATAAATATTATATTTTACACCTTTCGTTTATAACTTAATAAAACATATTCATTGTCATTTAATATTTTTATTGTTAAAAATAATTTTAGTGGTGTAGAAGTGGTCGATGTGTTCATAAAGGTTTGTCCGCTCTTCAAGCTGGATTTGCACCACATCAGAGTATCGATGGTGGATGGAGTGATTGGCAACCGTACTCAGATTGTGCTTCATCATGTTTGCTGGGTGATAAAAACGATCTAAATAGCGGTAGCACCGGCATAATGACCTCTTTAAGAAGATGCAACAATCCCAGGTAAAATTTAAACATGTAATAACTTATCTAGTGATGTTTAAACTATTGCAATTGAATACCAAAAATATAGATTATTAAACTAAAAATAATTACAAATCATAATTTATTCTTCTATATTTTGCAGGAAAATTAAAAATTATAACATAATTAATATTTTCGACGAAGTTCCGTTACGCAATATGTACATTTTCATACAACGTTTTTTTAAAGTTTTTATTTATGAATATTCACATTTGTAAAATATAGTGCGATATTCATGCCAACGCTGTATAAATTATTATGAACATGTGCCAAATAACTGTGTAAAGGAAAGCTACCCAAACGTATTCTCGGGTTATGGTCATTAGTTCATTACTATAATATGTCTTAAACAATAATGTGAATCAAGAAATTCCGAGTAAAAGAAACAAAGAGGCGTAGATAAACTTTTGATAATTATTATTCGTATTTAAATTTCTAGCATTTAATAATACATCCGTATAAACAATTCTCATACATAAAGTGTGTGTGTATAAAGATTTAGATCTTTGTAGTTTTAACTGCGTAATATAAATAACAAATGCTCAAAAAAAAAAAAAATTAATAATAATAATAATAAAAAAAAAAAACTTCAAACCGAAAATATACCTAATATACAATTTACAGTAAATTAAAATTAATAATTTAAAATTATTCATTAATCCGAAAGATTCGGTAATCCAAATGACCTATTTCTCCAATCTCGTTTGGATTAACGAGATCGTACTGTACTTTTGTTAAAATATTAAGATGTGTAAAATAATATTATGTTATATAAAGTTGCTATTAATTCATAAGTTATAAGTCGGTATATTATTTAATATTTTATTGATTTATAGGCCAGAAAATAGTGGTAAATTATGTTCAGGTGGTGATCAAAAGTACAAATCGTGTTCCACAGAACAAGTAATTTATAGTTGTTTTTTTTTTAAAAATTAAGAAGAAAATAATATATCAAAAATTTATGGATGGCTTTTTAGTGTATGAATGCACCACAGCTTACTCTTAAAGATTTCGCTAATGAGATATGTTTAAGAGCTAAAGAATACGATGTTGAACTTCTGGGAACTGGTTATCAAAAAATTAGTTTAGACCGTATGTGTGAATTTACCATCATAATACCATCATAAGTATTATTATATTTATATGAACAATTTTATTTTAGCTAAGGATGCCTGTACTGTTTGGTGTCATAAAGAAAAAGGAGGTACAAAAAGTAGGGGTTGGTCTTTTCCAGATGGAACAACATGTAAAATAAATAAGAATAAGGAATCTACTTATTGTATTGGTGGTTATTGTAAGGTTAGTATTAGAATATGAAGTATTGTATTCATATCTAAGGTTGAAAATTTCAACACAAATTTTTTTGTCGAAATCAAAGTACTTGAAAATTTAATTCCTCATAATTTAGTCTTATAGTTATTCAAAAATGATATAAATACATAGGCACAATTTTTTTTTTTATCAGCTTTTAAGTTCAATGATTGATATAATTCGTCAAAGTCATGAATATTTGTAAATTATTTTGAAGTTTTGATACCTAATACTGTATTCAAATTTAACACATCCATTATTATAGAGTCCTACTCTATTTCCGAGATCCACTCGATACATACTGTACAGCAGTGCAGTTACCCACTTGACCACATTTTTTAAATGTGAAGATAATTAGGTTCCCGAAATATAATAAATTATTATACTTGAGAAAAATATTTAAATGCCATCTTTATTATAATGATATTACATTTTTACATAAAACATACCTACCCATTCAGGCTTCGGTAATATATAATTTAATCAATCGTAATTATTGTATTTAATATGTGTAATAAATAATAACTTACATATAAAATATTAACGATCAGATAATAGTTATTAGTAATATTTTGTAACAATTAAATTATACCTAATTAGTTTAAATTATAATTTTATTTCTAACCTAACATTGCTTCAGTGTATATCATATTAAAGTCATATTTCTATAAACAGTTATTATATGTAAACTACTTATTTGATAATTCATAAGTATTACGATAAATTTATTAAATTTTGTGTGAAAAGGAATTCGTTTGTGACAAATCATCAGATGCATTGTACATTGAGGAGGCAAAAAAATGTGAAGCAAATGAACCACCAGTAAATCGGTTGAGACCGCCTTCTCAACCATTGCCGCTTTTGCCTGCGGAGTCCAGTATTGTTGGATGGAAATGGCAGCCAATTTCTGTGTGCCACTATAGTTGTATGATTCCGGGCGTCGGTCTTAAGCTGGTTGAAGGTAAAATGTGCAAGACGTGTGAACCAGTCATGAGCATAAAGATTTGTCGTCCACAAAAAGAAGCAAGTACACATTTCGATATTAGCTTATTTACGGCCAATTTATACTATTAATTCATAAAAACAAACTCATGATAATTTTGCACGTTTACCTATATTCTACTTTATTCAATATAGTATATGTTGAACAAATTGTATACAAATATTCAATTAAAATATTTAATAAACAAAACTAATATTGATATATTTTAATCTTAAATCAAACAGTTGACTGGAATTTTACTTATACTTATAATATTATTATTTTTCCTTATTATGTATTAATTTATTAATTATGTATCCTTATTACATATTATGTGCTAAACCTCTTTAAAAAATTTGATTTATAATGGTGCTATTTCTTTTCTTCAAAAATTAATAAAAAATTAATAAATTATAAAATCGACACCTAAAACTATAGCTTTCTTCAAATTTTAAAATATAAACTTTCAATCGTTTTAAAATATCATTTATGAGATCGGACTTATTTATAGTTTTAACTTTTTAATATAAAAAAATGAATCATAGTAATTTAGTAATTGACATCTAATAATATTATTATTTATCATAATTTAGTGAATCATAATAATTGTGTATAACAATTTTCATGGTCAGTATGCAAACATAATAACTTCTTACTATTTTTCGCACAATATTTTAATAGATAAATAGATTAATATATTAATACTTAAAAAATAAATATTTAAGACTTAAGTTGTGGTTGGCTAAACATTTTTTTATTTTAATTTTATAAGTAATTGTCAATATTATTTTGGTAAATGAAATGTATTTATTAATTGTAGTTACTTACCGAGTGTATAGTAAAACCTTTTAGTTCCATAGAATAACGTATATAATATAGTCATAATTATTTTAACATTTATTTTTTGAATTATAATAGCAATGCAAAATGGGTTTGAAATCTGTAGTAGATTATGCAACTTCGATTTGTACTAAATATGGTCAAAAAGTGCAGAGACTTTCTGGTTTAGGAATGCAACTGTCATCAGTGCCAGGTAAGAAAGAGTAATCAATAAACATACTTTTTGGTAAATAATTACAAAGTTTTTAAAATTTGAATCATAATGATTTATAGAGGATATGGATAGACCATGTAGACTTGCATGTCAAGATCAGACGGTGCAGCACAGGTTTTATATTGTTAATGGTGAAGTTGGATGGTTTCCATTCGGTACAGATTGTGCTCGAGGAGATCCGGACCGGCAGGCATTTTGTTTGAGCGGAAAATGTTTGGTGAGTACTTTTAAAGATAATAAATTAAATAAAGTGAACTAATCCATAAATTCAAACATTGATAAAAAAAAAAATTTAATTTTTTGTTTCCAATGATGGTACTATATATCCAACATTGTATGAAACAATTTTAATCAAACTTCATATTGGTATATTATTCATAATACATAGAATATACAAATATATATATATTTCATTATTATTATAAGCGCAATGGCTCGACTGCATTGATCATAGGCCGCTATTAGTATGTTATATAATGGTTTTTAGTATATCAAGAGGTTAAAATTTTTTTTTTATAATATTGAATTGAATATAAATAAATATGTACATTTTTTCTTTATTTTAATTATATACTTTTGTGAAATATCTTTGATGAATTTTAGTAAGTTGTAGATTTTTAAAGGTTCTTTGTTGGGGTATTTAAAAAGGCTATTTACATAAGTATTATTTCAATAAGTTTTATAATGATTTTATAGCTTATAACGTTTTTCTTAAATAAAATTAAATGATTTTTCATTTAGAATGTAAATTGTAAGTTATGATTATGAATTAAAACTATTTTTTAGCATTTTTGTGACATATATTTCAATTCTATAAAAATAACTTTGTAATAAATATATCACGGTATTGTTATAAAAGTTTTTTTTTTTTAAATTAATTTGCTATCATAATATTATATTATAATTTTAGATTGATTTTGACTCAGACGCAGCCGATAAGATTCTCTAGATAAGGAGAGTCGCATGCGCTGGGGCAGTGTCAATTTAAATCATCCACACTTATTTAATTTAATATCATCAATTTATATAAAAAAAAAAAAACAATTTTATAAACTAAAATCAATTTTAAATTTAAAATACTTAATGATGCTAAATCAGTTCTTGTATATGTCTACATTTTCAATAGGATTTTGGATCCGATAACATGCCACTATCATTAGATGAATTGACATCACACAATAATTTCAGTTCAAATCGTATAAAAAGAAGTTTGTCAACGGAGAATAGCGATTATACTTTGGAACAGATCATACAAAATTTCTTCAATATAAATAGAGGTAAACTGTTTATTACTAATCATAGACACATGTTTTAAAATGTTTATACCTGAACCAAACACTGTGGTATTTATATATTTTATTACTAATTGTTGAACATGATATTATTTTATTATTTATTACAGATAAGAGAAAACCAATTATAGACCATGAAATGATATCGCTAGACTTTGAAAATCCTGTAGAAATACTTAAAACGTGATAAGATGTAAAAACTATATTAGTTTTTGTATTGGAAATAAAAATAAATGTGCGATAAATCAATTAATGTGTTTACTTTTATTGTTTTATAATTTACGTACGGCGTCTTGTATAGGCAAATTTAGTACATGAATGTGTACACTGTACTTGTATAATAATAATATGATAATATTATTATTATTAATTTGTACCTACTAGCATATTAATATTATCATTTATTGTAGTTAATATTTACATACGTGCATATTATTTATTATAATTAACTATAGTCTATTATCTATAACCTATATGAAATCTATATATTTTTTTTTATATAAATATAGGTAGTATTTTTTATTTATTAAACCTAGTTTGTTTTAATCAAACTATATGATATAACAATATATTTTAAAAGCTGTATACGAATACACATTCTCATGTATTGTAGATCAAAATATTTTATTCAAATATATCATATATTTATATATAAATAATTTAAAAATCACTCAATAACAATAAATACGTTGAACAGTATTGAATAAAATTTAAAAGTAAGTAATAGTAAATAATAATTAAACAATATGAGATTAAAACAATTATTACATTGTATATAATGATTTGGTATGATAAAACCAAATCAATAAAAAGACAATAAGTAAGCTTAAAAACAGTTCAAATTGTATATAATACAGAATCGTTTGAAAAATATAGACAAAAATGAAGGAAGGAAAACTTATTAAAAGTGTTTAAAATATAAGCCCATTTTTAAGTAAAATTAACAAATCTAAATATCACACAGTTATTTAAAAAAAGGAATTAAGTTTAAATCTATGAAATCAGATTAAAAAGTTTTCATATTAACAATAGGTAATAATAATAATAATAATAAAATAGCAATAATGTATTCAATAAATTTAATTACTAAGATCAACCAAAATAAATACCTTGCAAAATTGTAAAAAATAATCACAGCTTCTGTTTTCTTCTTGAATCCTTATTTAATTTATCACCACCGTCCACACTATCAATAGTTGTTAATTCTTTGTAGTATATCTAAACATAATATTGTGTTTATTACTTTTGTTGATATTCATAAATATATATTTTGAAATTAATGCAATAAATATAAGTGATAAATAATATATTGTTGATTCTAATTTTTAAATTATTTACTTTAGTAACATAAATAATAACGAATAGTTTGTATTTTATTTTGAAGTCAAGTTATTCATTGTTTTATTGCTTAAAAAATATATACTATGATAAAATCAAAGATAGTTAAGTAGAGATAACTAAAGGCGTTTTAATTATAAATTATAATCATTTTGGTTTTGAAATTGATTGTTAAATATGTACCTTTGTCCTATATATTATAATATGATTTTTATTTATTTTTTAAATAGAATTATTTAAAAGTTTATTATTAATCTAGTCTCATAATTCATGAAAATAAATCTATAATATTATATTTAAATACGATATTATTCCAAGTTACGTACCTTGTTATTCATTATATAAAAAAATCACCTATCCAATTTGAAACCATTTTATATTTTCTACTGGCTTATATTTAACTTTCTTGTAATGACGCTGTGTAAAATATTATATTCTATTATTAGTTCAATATTAAACGGAATTAAAATTAATATTTTTATTTAATATATTTATGGCAATCGTTTAACGTAGCCGTTTAATTCAATTGGGTTTATAATATTTTATGTTTTGGAAAATGAAACTGTAATGGAACATTATGGGTTTTAAATACTTTAAAAAAAATTAATTTTTACTATTTTTAATTTTTTTACTTTCTGGACATTTTAAAACTATAAATTTTATGTTATAATATATAAAACTGGTCGTTTATTATTTATAATTTAAAAATATTGAAAGACGTTTTTAAAAGTTCGGCTTAATCAGCTGAAATATTTCATTGGATGACAAAAAGTTTTAATACCCTACTTTCGTTGAACTATTGATTTTACAATGATTAGATGTATTTAAAAAAATGATTTTTACCTTTTCTTCGTTGTCAGGTACCCTAGAAAGCAAATCCAGGAGTTCGTTGTTTGGAATTGTATGTGGACGAAGTATTTTCCTGGTAAACTTATTGATGCCCCAACCCATAATCAGATATCTTATTGGAATAAAATAAAGTACTATGGTTACAGCAATCAGTAACACGATGGCCAAGTACGATAAGAATGGCACGGAAAAGTTTAAAAGGCTGAAGATACAAAACATAAGATATTTAAGCATATTTTATTTGATAAGTTTGAAAGATCTTTACTTTTTAATTTTTTCACCAAACGAAGCTATGTCACCTATTGTGTTCTGAACTAATTGCGTGACTTCTTGTACAGCGGCTACTCGTTCTTTCAGAGATTTTTTTTCTTCCTATAAATATTTTATTTTAGTTATAATGTACGATAATTTTTTTACGTTCATAATATGACGTTACCTTTGCTTTTTCGTCGTCTTGATCGTCCTGTTGATCATCTTGTTGATCGTCTTCATCAATCTGTTGTTCGTCGTCTTCGTCAATAAATTTAGATGCACCCCACGAATATGCTACATAGTATTTTAGGAACACCAGTAGTAAAGCAATAGGTGCCATGTACGGTTCAAAAAATTGACAAGCAACCACGAATCCAATTAATACTAGAATAGTGTGCATTGGCGATTCCCATTCCACCCAGTACCTGGAGATACGTTATAGTTCAATACAATTTTGTTTATTAACATTATAGTATAAGTAGTAACAGAAAAATGGGTAAGAACGAACAATAATTAAATACATAATTCATATATTCAATGAGATTATACTTAGTGTATTTATTTTTGACGATGTTCAACGATAACATTTTAAAATTCAATAAACGGTTACAAGTGCAATATGTATATAATACCACCTAATTATCATTATATCTAGTTTAAAAAAAAATTGAATTAAAATAAATATAGTATATTTATTATTCATTTAGATTTAAATAAGAATATGGATGTAGGTCAACGAGTTGAAACTTTTACCTTAAAAACAAAACCAAGATACACAACCACTACCATTACAGTAAACAGAACACCGATGACTTTTTTGTTGCAGAGGCGTAGTTCTTAATTACATGAATATTTAGTATATCCATTTAATCTATCGACTACCAAAGTAATAATGTATAATTAAAATGACCAAGCTATACATCTGAATAAATTTAGAGTCTTTTTGTATTCATGACATATTAGTCTGCTAATATTTACTAAATAATGTTAAATTTTTTCTCAGTCTTAATAACTGCTAGTATTTGTTATTCGTTATTTATAAATTGGACTAAAAAAAAAGATAAAACATTTTATAAGAATGTTATAGAAGTAAGTTGTAAAGAAAAAAATATACAACTGCTAGTCGATCGATCAGCAAGGGCTTTTTCGGGAATTACCGACTAGTGACCGATATAAATAGTTTAAAGGTTATACAAAAAAATCGTAAGAAAAGTAAAGTACGTATATCATTCAAAATTGTAATATTATGCTTGAAAAATGATTTGATCTACACCAAATTATGTGTCGATAGTGAAACAAAACAATCTTTTAAAACTAATCTGAACATACAGAATGTATTAATTTGTCAATAGATAAAATATTCAGAAATTAGATGGATAGATTTTTTTCCTATTGATACAGTATAATAATATAGAAAGACTTTTAAGTATTTTCAATAAAAGATATTGGTGGGAAATTAAAATGTTTAGATGGCTACTTTAATTTTATACTGACATAGGTTAGGTTAAGAAATTCTAAGAAAAATTTAACTGGATGAACAATTAAACGTAACATGTGTTCCATATGCGAGTTGTAAGTACTAAGTAGGTACTATCTTTTCCAATTAAGTTAAAAAAAATGTGAAAATGTAACTAACTCATACTTGACTAAAATTAAATAGTATAAATAAGTAAAAAATAAAGAGTGTTGTAGGTTAAATTTTACGAGTTAACTGGATTATTCTAAATAGATCAGGCGATATATAATGATTTCTCAATCATCTAGTTAAAAAGGCCAGTACACGTTGCTTAATAGTTTTTTTGTATTTAAAACATTTATATGTATTTTTAACACATCTCTCTTTCATAGACATCAGACATATTTATTATATTATAATGATGTTAAGTATAATGTAATAGTATAATATATTATTTATTGGTAATTTTAATATGCTATAAGTATTTGAATATTTACTCAAAGTATTTTCCAATATCTATAGCCCATAAAACGAGCTGTTTGAGCCTCATGACATTTCTTATTAGGGTCTGTCTTTTGAACTTGATGTCTTGTTGCATATATTTTTCTTCTTTAGGATTTAATGTCCTGATAAACGCTCGTATCTAAACTTAACCAAAAAAAGAATTAAATTAGGCCAAATTAGAAACAATATTACATGAATTTAGCAAAGATACCGGGTTCCAGATGAGCCTCATTTCTAATAAGATTTTTGGGTCGTTTCCTTTAGCTCGGGCTGACAACTTTTTATCCTTGAGAGAATACCATTTTTGTACACCATTATTAATAGAAAGCAACGGTATAGCTACTTTTCCCAAGAACTCTACTTTATAATCAGGATCTTCATCAAAAACTGTCACTTCTAGAACAGAGTTGATATCTTTAACATTACTGAAACAAACAGTTTGTTAAAGTTAATTTTTTTTTTTAATATTAGGATAATATACTAAAAATTGTTAACGACATGATTTTTTATCTAAAAAATAAAAATAAATAAAATTGTGTTATATTTTAATATTTTATACTTATTAAAATATAATAATTTCACGATTAAGTTATTAGGTTTTAAAAAAAAAAAAATAATTAAATCTAATTTTTCAATTAAAATTATATTTATGTGTTCAGAATCAGTAATTAACAATTTTATATTATAGTCATTAGTGAATATTTGTATTGTTTAATTTACAAATCATTATCAAACTGTATGTATTTAAAACAATAATTACTATAAGTAAGCACTAATTACCGTGATTAGTAAAAATTTTAGGGCTTTAAAATTTTGAAATGCTTTTTATACAATCAATTAGCATTATTTCGACAAGTCATTGTATACACAGTCAAAAAAAAAAAAAAAAATACACTTAGTAGAATCAAAACATTCATCACTCCGTCCAGAATCTAAAATACCGATTCTATGTTGTATCTTTTATCCCGACATTTGAGTTCAATAATATATTTTTTCATTATTTATTCCAGTAGACAATGAATAATAGATCAAAAATATTAAACGTATCATTTTACATAATAGTTTATCAAGTGATCTCTGTACCTATTTAATAATCGTTGTCTATACAACAAATTTAAACAGTCATATTTATTGTTGGCGTGTCTGATGTTGTATAGATTATCTACATCAAATTAATGCACATAATGCACATGTATTCATGGAGTATGGATTATATAATAGTAGGTACACACATTTCAGATCTTATAAATACAATTCTTATTTTCTACACTTCTAAGGTGACATTAAAAGTTAGTTAATTCATTTATCTAAAGTTCATTATTATTTTACTTTAACAAAATTTAAATAGTTTATTTATGCTTACATTTTTCACTTGGTCAAGTTCAGTTTTTTGTAAAAACTTTTAATTTAATCTAACAAATGTTTTATTTAATGAAATTCTTTTCTTTTATAAGAATTAGCTTTTAAAGAAGTTGCAATTATTTGTTAAGAAAATAATATTTCAATTTTTTTTTTATTATTATTATTGAAACATGTATTTAGCATTTAGTTTTTGCTGTTGCTGAACTATGATATTTATACTTTGAAATATTAAAAATGTTTAAGTATTTACATACCCTTCTAGCATATTTTACTTTTTATTTATTTAATTTAATTGTTTAATTTTAAATTTATTTAGTTCAGTTTCAAAATGATATTACTTGTAAAGAAAGCTATCCCTAAGGTATCGAGGTAGAAGGCTTGAAATAATGTCGTTGAAGCAAAAAAATAGTTTATTCTGTTATTTCTTTTTAAACCAATTAGGTTAGTGTATTTCATCTATCTATTATAAAATTACTTTGTACTCAAAATTCATTTAAAAAAAAAAACTTCATATACTCGTATAATAAGCTTTAGGCGTTTTTACATTATGGCCTAATGTTTTTGTTACATAAAATATTTAGAGAATATTATATCCTTGGTAATTTTATAGGTCTTTATCTTAAATAAATTTGTTTTTTTTCTACGAACCTTAAAAACTCAAAACGGTCCTAAATTTAATCTTGTACTGTATACTATATATACTATATATACATATTTATTTTAACTTATTTCTATTTTTTTCTTTTGAAAAGTCTTTTTTTTCGCTAGTACATCAATTTCCATATATACCAAACAAATTACGTATATTTAATAAATCTATTTGAAATTCTATACAAGACTTAGGATTAGGTTAAGACTTATTGCTTGTACGAACAGTCAAACAATTTACTCTGACCAAACTTTATTTTGTTTGGATATGAGTTGTGAGTATGTGATATGGTTGTCAAATACCTTTGTGAAAGTGCAGTAAAAATTATTAGGTGAATAAAATGTATGCAATTCGAGAGAACTAAGAAACTACTACGATTGATTTGCTGACACGTAATAACGTTTAGAGTAAACTATAATTTACGTTGTATGATTCATTTATCGAGCAGTTTCATTATTTTTAAATCGATTCAAGTTTTTTTTTTTTTTTAAATGGTTCACTTAATTTCTGGTTAATAGAAATAAAACAATATTTAATTAAAAGAAATATAGTTTTTAATTATTTTCTATCGTTATATTTTTCTAAGTTTATTTTTACATTCTTGAATGACTACATACATTTTTAATATTTCCAAAAAATAATATTTTTAAAATTATTTTCACACATAAAAATCGAAATTTGGATGAGTAGTTTATGAGATAATATTTAAAGTTTATGTATAAGAGGAGTAGTCGACCAACATTTTACAAAGTATAACCCCGTATCTCACCATTTCACTAACCTTTTACTTTAAACTTTTGATGATTTAATATATATTATTACTTCTATTTTAATTATTTACTTTTAAACTTTTTTATGTAAAATACCGCGGGTATATTGACTTATAAATTTAATTTTAAATGTTCTATGATTTTATTATCTATGTATTTTTTTTAAATAATTGTATAATATAGCAAATATTTGTACAGTGAATTCAACAGTTATTGGTAATAAACTGAATTATTTCAAATAATAATATTAATATAAATACATCATACACCTACCTACTTATTTTTAAATGTAATCTCATATCATTTATTTAACTAATTAACTAAGTATTAGATTTTATTTAAATTATTTATATATTTTAAATGTATTGAAATAGCAATTTTTTCGTTAAATATATAATACATAATATGTGTAGATGTAAATAATAAAATAACACAATAATCAAGGCGTCTTATAAGTGATGGGTATATTAATTATAAAATATTGATTTTAAACTTAATAATTACCTAAGTTTTTTAGTTGTAAAACAAAATTTTAATTTAAAATAATCTAAATAGTAGGTAACCTCCTTATTTAATAAAGATGATAAATGATATTTTGTATAATATCACGGAAGTGATTGAATCAAGTTAATCAATATAGAAATCGATAGTTAAGTAAAATAATTTAATAATTGTTTTTAAGTCAACATTTTGAATTCGAGGTTCCATCTGAGCATCCTTTAAAGGGAAAAATATTTATTTAAAGCCTTAGAGGTCAATATTTAGGTCAAAAATGATTAAAAAATGGTTACTAATTTTTCAAAACACATAAAAGGGAAAATTTTCATTTTTGAGGGTGCCAGGCTGACAGATATTACATCATTTTGTGTATTTATATAAAGAAATTTATGAAACTTATAACAGAGACTGTCTTTTCAACAACACAGCTACTCAAGCATAGCACGATTGGTAAAAGAATTATTTCACATTCCCACTTAGGGGATGAGTAAGACATTTATGTATTTACATAATTCATAACTATATCATATAACAACAGAGTTACGTAACAGATAGTAATTATATATACATATCAAAAAATAAATGTTTTTTTTTAGTACAAATTTGTTTGTCATAATATATTTGATAAATTTTATATTCTTGTAATCGCACACCCAATAAATTATATCTCTTTTAAGATCATTTTTTTTAATATTATCTTTCGTAATGATCGATGAACTTTGTAATGTATTAATATCTATATTGTACATAAACTTAATCAACAATGAAGAAATAATATTTTAATTTTTTTTTTTTCATAAAACTTGTATGTAATGTTAGGGTATTAGACAGTTATAATTCTTATATTGTTCAATTTACTGTAGTATTTCACATATTATACACAGTAATAAATATAAATATATATATTTCATCAACTTTAAAGTTTAAAAATAACACTGAAACCATAAGTTGACATCTGAAAATTAAATAAGGATGTATCTAAGTTTTTTAATCTATAATTTTTTGTATTCGTAATTTGTTTGAGAATAGTAAAAAATCATATATCAATGTATCTGTGTAATTTAATTACCTAGGTAAGGTTCTATCTGCATTAAAGTATTAGTACTTTATGATTACACACTAAGGATAATCATTATATTATACATAAAATGTACAAAAAATTAATAACAACATGGAAATAATTTAAAATGCATTAAATGCTTGTTTGTCTACTCTACGGTAGTACATGGTACCTACTCTAGTATAACATACATATAATATATATATATATATATATTTTGTTTTACTATAAAGGTTATTGTTAATTCATTGGTGACCTTCTTACGTCAATCAATGTTTGATCAAGTGTGTTAACAAAGTATTGAGTCAAGCTAACAATTTTGTGAAAGAATAATGAAACTGACATAAATAATGAAACATTAAACCTGAATCGTTTATAGATTCATATTATATTGTAATATAATAATTAATAATTATTATATTTATTTTTAGGTATCTACATGTTGAGTATAATATTTAATTATTATGAGTGCTTTTATAAAGGGATAGATAAAATTTAATTTAAATTATGTGAAATAAAAAAAAAAAAATTAGGTTAAGTACCTATCATATGATTTAAAATGATATTCTTTACTATCGTAAATTATAGCACCTTATTTATATATTTATTCGCTATGAAATTAAATTTTAAAATACAATCTATTTATGGGTATTTAAATCTTTGATAACGTATTTATAACAACAAAGTCTTCTTTTGTTTTAATTATTACATTTTATAATTAAGTGTTTTTTTTTATTGATATTTAAATTTCATAAATACGTATCCTTTAAACGAAATAATTTTTAACATATTTTTCTATAACAATTAAAACTTGAGAATATCATAGATTAAATTGAATTAATTAAGAGGATGCCATACCTGCATGTGTTGTCTCTGTCTTATACACGCATAACATAGTTAAAAACTGTTTAGCGCGGGACAACTTTACTTCCTCGATATTTACATCAAAATTACCAAAATTTTAAATCGCACTGAGAAGAACTTTACCTGTGTCATAGTGTTTCAATTTTTTTGATAGTGGTAACCAATAATTTTTAATAATTAAATGAAAAAACCCTAAAGTTCTGAAACCGATAACTTTAATTGTATTCATGTTATCAAAAAAATTAAAACGCTACGACACAGGTAAAATTCTTCCCGATGGGATTTATAATTTTGGTAATTTTTATATAAATATCGAGGGAGTAAAGTTGTCCCGCGCAAAACAGTTTTTAACTATGTTACGCGTGTATAGGACAGAGACAACACATGCGGGTATAGCGTCCTCTTAATATAAAGTAAAGTGTTTGTTTGAATAAAAATCCTAGATAGTCATTTAACAGAAAATAACACTTGGAACACCAAGTGATTAATTTAAATTTCAAATGATCTCGAAACCTATTAGATGTAATATTTCTTTTTGGTAATTATTTAAAACTCAATGGTATTGAATATCTTTATAAATTAAGAGTATAATATTATTAAGGAAGTACATAATTAGTTTTTCTAAGGTAATATCAAAAATCTGGAGTAACAGTGGTTTTTTATGAAGATTTTAAAATTTTAATTGCCTTGTATTTTTTGATAGGTAGGTATTATAAACAATTATTGTTCTTAAATTTAATTAGATTAAATTTTGAATTTTGAACAGTATGACAAAATATCTAAATATTAGCTCATGGTTTATTTTTAAATAGAGTGGATTCGTAATTTTTAAAATATACTTATCTATATTCTATATATTGATATAAAAAGTAATAAAATCATTCCTTTTTTAACTAATATAAATTCAAATGCAAATTAATTTTTAAAACATATTTTCATCTTGGTGGGTTGAAAATGTAATTTAATTTAATAAATACAAATTAAAAGATAAAAATTATTACAATTATTTTATTATTTGCTTTTTTTTGATTCGTTTGCATTTAATCATTTTTGTACGTATGTATTTTAGCAGCCTAAACTGGCTGAATAATATAAAATCATATAAGATGATACCTTTGTATACTATGACATAAAAATGTTAATTTATCTAGTATGGAAAAAATTAATAAAGTATTTATATTATAAGTTTAGTATTTTAATGTGTATTAACGTCAAGACAAAAATTGTACCTACTAAGTTTTTATTATTTTTTTTATTGCATTGATTACTTTGATTTGATTTTATATACAAAAAGTATTAATTTATAAATTGTTTTATTGAACTACAATACAAATGTATTTGATAAATATTGAGATTTTTTTTTATTTCAGAAAAATGATAACATTTAATATTTAAGGTATAGGTACATTGGAATATATTTTAAAATGATTTTCTTTTTTTATCTTTATATTAATTAAAACTGGGTTTAATAATGGTAGTATTAAGTACTTATTAGTTATCATTTATCAAGTTTTGGTTTCATTTACATTAAATAAAGTATACTATAAAGCTTTATACAATATAGGTTTGTGTAGCTATTTCAGTGTTGCATTTTGGATTTTTTAAACAACCAAAGTGTGTTTGCATACTGGTTGAAATTTCATCACTGTTACAATTATTTTGATTTAAATGTAAAACTAGTTCGAAAATAGGGTTTGATCAAAATTACTTAAAATCAAATTTTTTATCAAACTGAATTTAAAATATATGTCAAAGTTAAGTACCCAAATATGTACTAATTGTACACAGCTAAATAGATATAGAAATGATAAATAATATAAAATAATGTTTTTAAATCAAAATAATTAAACTTTAGAATGAAAACTTTCGGAGTATAAATTTATTAAATTTGTACGAATATATTCAATAAACATATTTCAAATTTGTTTGACTATGGAAAATGAAACAAAAATAATTAAACAAAAAATATAAATATTGAAATATATTATATCTTAATGAAGAATGAAAGTAGTTAAAATTAATTAAATTAATTATTTCAAACAGATGAAAGAAGATTACAGTCATGGAAAAATAGCGTTTTGCATATTTTATTTATGCAAAATATTGTATAATAATGTATAGTTCGTATGAAATAATATTGCTTTTTCCTTCTTAAACTATGTCAAGTAGAAATTCGTTGTTGCAATGCATCATCGTTAACTGTTAGTGTCTTAATTAAATGTACGAATAATGGTAATAGAACACATTAATAATACATTTCATCAAAAGTTTCATTTGAAGTTCCTAAAATATATCATTTTGGTTTAATAAGTATATTATTAGTTAGTTAGGTATATAAATAATAGTATGAATGTTTTTATGATTTTTATATATTTACTTACATAGCTTTAGTTTTTTTTTTAAATATTTATAATATATTATAAATAAATTATAAAAGAACTGAATATAAAAACTAATAATTTTCTCATTTCAAATAATCAATTTTTACTATGCTAGTACATTATTAACCTTGTCTAACGAATCTAATGATACACTCAATTAAAACAGATGAATAATTTATAAGCTATACGATGTACTGGTTAGATGAAGATAGATGTTTGAATAATCAACATGATACTAGTTTTGAGATTTTAAGCACACAATGCACTTATTATTCCTTCAAACATTGAACAATATTAATTATTATATTATGTTAAAATATAATTTAATAACATTAGTTATTAGGTAGGTACTATAAATTATAACAATCGTAAGTAATAGGTTCCTTGTATAAAGGTGTTATACATTTTTTTGTTAAAGACACTGTATAAACTATAATTCTGAATTTGTGTAAGTATATTATACATTAAAGCAAAATATTTTCTGTGAATTTTAATTATTTCTGCATCACAAATAATTTTATTACAGCAATTAATTATTCTTTAATTAAAAAAAATTTGATTTATTAACTAATGTATAACCATAGACGACAATTATTTATTTATTTATTATTATTTTTTTTATGTCACTAGACAGATGCAATATACTAGTTATTTCCATAGAAGAAATTTTAGTTTTTAATGATAAACCAACTTTTTATTAAGTTAGGTAGAATTAATTGTTATAAAAATAATATTAACTACCACGTACTTGTTGGGGGGAGCAAATTAATAAATCATTTAAAGTGGTCTTATCTGTTACTTATGATGAGTTATTTTAGTTTTTAGACTCCATAAATAAGGTTTAAATACCATGGACATCGAAATTATATTTACTCATATGCATGGCCATTGACTATAGTGCACTAAACATGTTTTTTAAATAGGGCACTTATCTCTAGAAACATAGATAAGTAATTAAATAGATAACTATAGATAACTGCTGGATGGTGACCAGACATGAGTATCAAAAGTTGGCATGAATAACGATGTAATAATAATCTCGAAGTTATTCATTAATGAATATTACAAACAATTATAAAAATAATATTTTTTAGAGAAACACGAGAGATGTGATAGCAATTATAGGACTGTTGTATGGTTATACAATTATATTTAAGGTTTCCTATACGACCGGAGTGAATAATAACTCTAAGGACAAAAATAAGAAATCCCTTGTCGAAGAACTTAGGTAAAACAAAAAGCAGCCACTTAGTGGTGATATAATCGTAGATAAATATATACTCACAAAGTGAATATCTTATCCCACGTGGGCGATAGTGTTTTGTATTCTGTGTGCGTCTGAAGTCGGGCGTTGACCAGTTCAAGCACACAAAACGGGTCAGATTTGCCACACAGGTCGGCTGACGTCAACCCTTGGGCCTTGTACACGCGGACAGTGAGTACGCCGACGTCGAGGAGATCGCAAAATGTACGTCTGGGCGCGTATTTTTTTCGGATGTGTTCCTGTTCGGTGATTTCACGTTCATAGTTGGACAAGTCCGATACCATCGCGATCGTCGAAGTTCCGCTGATAGTTAACAACAGGTATAGTATGCCTCCGCTGGTTATGTCACGATTTTGATGATGGTCACCGCCATGATCGTCAGAAACGCCGCCGCTACCGCCGACGTTGAGTTTGTACTTGATTTTGTGCGTCTTTTCCCGTTCCAATTTACTCAGGTCCATAATAGTGCTGTTAACAAAAACAACATTTGATATAGGTATTAAGGGTATTTTAAAATAATCTAATTAGTTAATACTTTTTTGTTGTTGTATAGGATTAAGTTATTATTTCGGTTTTATTTCTCATGTTTGTTATATATTCTTTAGTTAGCTGGAATTTTTTTTAGGGAGTAGTCTTAATTGTATACTATAATATATATCTTACGTAGGCTTTAAACTCCCTATTTTTTTTTAATTCATACAACTTAAAATATGAAATATAACTATACGAAAACATGCAGTAAAGAAGAAATCTTTATTTATTTATCAGTAGAAATATGAAGCAAATAAAAAATATGATATATTTTTGAATACATTTTGTACGCACATTTTTAATACGCAAAATATCTCCTCTTTTGACTGTGGTTATGTCTAATATTATGTGATAAACAGTGTTATTTAAACGTCAAATTTTAAAACTTAAAATAAATAATGCAAGAAATATGAGAATAATGAATAAATACATATAATGAACTCGAGAAATCTTTATGATTACTTTGCAAAGTGAAGAATTTATTGATGTTGAACAATAATTTTTTTATGCTTTATATTACTTTCTATGGACACTTATATAGCAGTAAAAAACATCTTGTCAAGTTTTAGTAATACTTGGTATAGTTTGATATACTTCAAATATCATTTTTTATTATTTTTATTAGTGGTTTCTTAAATACGTTAAAAAATGAGCATGCAATTTAGTATTCATGGTTTTAACGATCTCCACCGACTCCACCCATATAAGTTTTTTGTAAGCTATAATGTATCATTGCCTTTAAATTTAACATAACAAAAAATTCAATCGATTCCTGTAACAGCGCTTTTTTATATTTTAATTTAATATAATTTTTGTCTTTTACATTTTAAATCTAGGAACTTAAATGCATATTTATATTCTTATGTGAATGTCTATAGGTATTAAGCATAATATTTAAATAAGTATTAATTTTTTTTACTATTGGTTTATTATGGTTTTAAAAAGTCCTACTTACAAGTATTGCAGTATATTGTGATCCGGTTAGAATCATTTATTAAAAAAATACCATGACTATAGGATATAGATACATAAATTTCCAGTTACGTCAAGATGGACGGAGAATACCAAAATCATGAAACAATAAATTGCCAAATTCCTAGTTCTAATATCCCATACAGTAAATTTGCTGTACACTACAAAATTATTGAAAATCATCACTCAATATCGAACATAACTGCAGTTACAATATGTTTAGTATTTACTAGAATACTAGATACATAAATACATAATATATTTTTTGATTAATTTCAAAATGATAATATTAAATTTATTAACTAGCGAGTTTATTGATTCCCATCTACTCATTATGTTCATGAAAATAGATATTAATTACACAGAAAATATTATGTTATATATTCAAAACATAATATATGTATTTAGTAAACTAATTATTATATGGGTACAATAGTTACCTATTTTTGTGTTAGCTAAAATGAAATATAACCAATAATAAATTTTGAATATTAGTGTTTATGTCGTTTATGATGTTATATAAGTCATACGTGATGGGTAATTTTTGCAAGAAAACTATAATATTTACTAAAAAAAACATTATATTGATAATACTTTTTTTATTCTGTAAATCTATTATATTAAATTTTTGATTAGTTATTGCTTCAGTGAAGCTATAGGATTTATGACAGGCGTATGAAAAAGTGTATTTAAAAAATTCTATACTCTGATATGAACATTTATTTTTTATTACGTTTCTATTCAGCATCAATAAATATTAAGTTGCAAGCCAAACAATGTATTTGTAAAACGTAAATAACATTTTAATGATTTGTTGTCTGTTTCTTATTATAAACAAAATATATGGTCGATAAATAGGAAATGCCTAAGAAGCTTTCAGTTAATAATTAATTAATAAATACTAACTTAAATAATCGGTCCTTAAATATCGTTTATAATACTATCCAAAGATGGGCCAACAAATTTCTTCTTTAAATAATGGTTTTTTATTAGTAATTATTATTATACTACCTAAACCTATTGTTATGTATGATATATTATTTATTATATAAAACAATTAATAATAAAAAAATTCATAATAATTACAAAATCATAATATTTTTTTATTATTAATTTTACTACAATATTATTACTTCATTTTTTAACAAAAAATTCATTGTTTTTAATGGTTATAATATATATATATATATTATAACCATGTATATGTGTATATATATATACATATACATATATATTTAATTTATAGGTTATCAAGTAGATTTTGTTTAAAGACATTTGAGTTTTTGTGTGTTAATTCTATTGGAATTTATAAAGTTTACTTAGCACTCACGTCATTCATAATCGTTAACTCATGAATATATATAGTATAGTTATGTATATATATTATGTATATTATACTAAAGTTAAAACGAAGCAAATAATTATGTTATACCTATATACAGGAAGCGTCTAAATATATAAACCACAAATTATATAACCTTAAACTAAAGGAAAGGTTAAAACCAATAGACTTTCCACTGTAATGGATTAACCATGTATTTTAGATAAATTCATTTGGAAACATATGCAAAAGATTATAAATTATAATTTATACATAAATATTATAATAATAGTAGATATAAGTAAAATAACAACTAAGAGATGTTTATTATTTCTCTCTCATTAAATATTAATCTTTTTAAGTTGAATTTAAAGATAAAGAATAAATCTTGGGTTAAGAAAAATAGGGTAAGTACTTGAGGGAAAAATATGTTAACAAACAAAAACCACCTAACTCTACTTACATTACTCGCCGAATTACTACTTTTAATTGACTTACCAATTTAATAACTGACAACACCGTAAAACTAAAACTTTGTTTCTTATTGTATATTAAGACATTGATATAATAAAACTTGAAAACTATTTGAGAATTCAAAAAGTCCCGGTGCATATTCTTCCGAAATAATTTATAAATTTCTTATAAGCAAAGTAATAATATAATATTTTAAATGTTTGCAGTGATTTTTATTAAATAATTTTGACAAATGAAATCGAAGACATTTTTAAGTCTAAAACTTTTTCAGAATAGTAAGTTAATAATATTTATTGATTTATTTTATACGGTAGCTTAAAAAAAAATTAAATCATACCTTGCTACTATTTCTTCACGTGAACGTTCTTTCGCACACACGTTTATTTCTAGTTCTTGAGTCTGATCGTCAAATAAATGTAAATCAAATTGTTCCAGCCAAGTAGGCGTTGGCATTCGACTACTACCTTTGCTCTTGAATTTTTCACCTCCTAATCTATGTACAAAATACATTTTGACAATATAATGGAATTCATAATACTATCAAAAGTAAACATACCTGAAACGAACGTATGGGTCACACAAACCTTCAGGTATTGTACAGTTTTTTAATTTAATTAAAACAATAGTTACTACTGAACTCCAAACTTGACATTTGTATTTTCTACCTATTTCCGTTACTTTTCCTGTCTTTTGGAGACTCTATAGTAATAATACGATACAATATTCAACAATAAATTCATTTTTATTTTATTTTAAATGATTTTAGTATTAGTCTTAATTTTTACCAATATATGTATAAAAAAATAGTCAATAAATTATTTCGGTTAGGTTATTATATTATTTACCTGTTCACGCTCTTCTCTGGACTGAGGTATTAAAGTTACATCTAGATAAATCTCTCCGAGGTATTCAGCATTTTGTGTATCTCGTAATTGTAAACATAACTCGTGCTGTCTAAAATAAAAAAAAGAAGAAGAAAAAAATACTAAATAATAATAGTGATAATACAATGCATTAAATAATTATTAAAAAATTTATATTTTTCAAGTATACCACTATTATTACTAATATGTAACATTTTATAACTTAATATAATTTAAATGACAAAGATATTCTTGAAATGTTATTTTAAACGTGAAAAATATTAAAACATATTTTAATTTGTCAATGTTCCTTGAAATTTGTTCACAACTTAAAAATAATTCTTTTTTCATGTTTTGACTAAATACCATTGTACTTTGTTTATTATTCTCTTTTTGAATTGACATTTTAATTATATGGTGTTATATTTAATGGTAAGCATCAATCATTACTAGAATTAATTTATGCTAACGACTTAAAGTGATATTAAACTCACTTGCCCAATTCTAAGAGCGTCAAATCGATTTGAGCTGCTCCCATAAAGTCATCTTGAAGACCCCAATCGTAATCAAAAACCTGAAACAATAAAATAATATTGATTTTAATAGTTTATATTTCAATGTTCTAAGCAACCTAAAGCAAAAATTTAAATACCGTAACGGCATAACATCTAAAGTAAAATTAAATTTATAATTTCAATACTTAATAAAATAATAAATAAATAAAATATTCTTGATGGGTATTCTCTACTTAGTTGAATAAAATTAAAATTAAAATGCTAATTTCAGTTATAAACTAGGTAAAAGAAGATATTTTAATATTATATATTTCTTGAAAATGAAAATCAATGACAATATTTATTACATAATTATTCCCAAAAATTGTATAAACAATTACTAAGAATTGTTTTAACATTTTATTTTTATTTATCAGAAAACCACATAATTATACTATACTA